>CM076578.1:1067507909-1067753262 GCA_034641835.2 Pinus albicaulis | reverse complement strand
TGTTAGGTCCCTATATTACTAGTATATTCCCTTATTGTTGTTACTGTAACCCCCTTGTTGTTATTATTGTACCCTTGTAACCCCCATTTTGTTATTATTGTGCCCTTAAATTATTATTGTTAGGTCAGCTAGGATTACATTATGGCCCACTAGGATTACATTATGGCCCCGTGGACTCCTATATATAGAAAGGAGGTTTTGTAAATTGTATCATCCAAGAATTGTTCATTTATGTAATGTATTGGAGGTTTCCCCCTCGAAGTGGCTCATTTCTAAGGTGCTGATATCTCTTTTCTTCTATTTTTGGAGCTGGTTACACAACATTTGGTATCAGAGCTTTGGATTCTAGGGTTTCGCTGCTCCAAACAGGTCATCGTGGAATTTTCGCTATACATTTTTTTTCAGCTACACCCAAAAATCTGAAATCTTTAAAGTGCGAAGCAAAATTGGTGCAAAGCCAAAATCCTGAGGAAAATCTTCACAAAATTTCAGAGCTTGGTTCGCAATATTTTCTGAGATATGATCTATGAAAGTTAGGTCATTTTTCTGGCTCCCGAATTTAACCTAAACAGGTCATCGTGGTATTTTCATAATAATTTTTTTTCTACGAAGGTTCAGAAGCTAAAATTTTTAGAGTGCCAAGATGCAATCCCGAGGAACATCGTCACAAAATTTCAGATATTGTTTTGCAATATTTTCGGAGATATGATCTGTGGAAGTTAGGGATTTTTGAGGCTTCTAAATTTCATCTCAAAGAGGTGATCGTGGGAAAATATTCATAGCTCTCTCTCTGAGCATCGGATTGGAATGTTGTAAAAATTGGCCTCAATTACACGGACTGTAGTTTTTGGTCTATCAATTTTGGATCCAAAGGAGGAAACAGTGACACGTGGAAATTCATACAAGTTCGCTCTACTGAACCAATCCAAAATTTGGTCATTGTGGGAGATTGGACATAACTTTGCCTTGAAGAATCCAAATCAGATTAGACCTATGGCATTTGAAAGAAGCTTCAGAAGAATATTGCAGGGCTAAGTTTGAGATATTGAGGATCCACAAGTATAGAGATAATTCAATTTCAATATCGAGCTCCTCAAAAGAAAGTAAAAGGTGTGTATTTTATTTTCCGAATTGCATAATTCTTGTTTGAAGAATCAAGTTGAATTAATTCCAAGGGAATATTGTAGAATATATATCAGTACTGGATTATAAAATGGCCCCTAAAAATAATTCAACACCTATTAAGCCTTTAGAAAGCTCTACTATGACTCATGAAGACGAAGAATGGCAACATGACATATCAAAATTACAAGAGCAAGTGCAACAAATTTCGCTCTCGCAAAGAGCAACAAAAATGACATGGAAGTTTTGAAGAAAGGCATGGAAACTAAGATGGATGGTTTGAAGAAAGGCATGGAATCTAAGATAGATGGCATGGAATCTAAGATAGATGGCATGGAGGCTGGCATGGAATCTAAGATGGATGACATGGAAGCTAAGATCAATGAGAAAATGGAAAACATGAAGAATGTTCTAAAAGCAGACATGGAAGGTTTGACAAAGTTGATACAAGAAAGGTTTCCTAATGGTGAAAAGATAGTAGAAGAACCTCATGATGAGAAAAAAAAAATTTTAATCATGATTTCATAAACTCTAATGTTGGCAGGAAGAACCACCATATTCCAAAGATGGATATGAGGAATTTTGATGGAAAGGATCCTGTAACATGGATACTACAGATGGAGCAATATTTTGATCTCCATAACGTGCAAAACACAAAAAAGGTACGCATTGCAACTTTACATTTAGAACAAAATACATTTGTATGGTATCAATGGATTTGCTCCCGTAAAAAAATTGTCACTTGGTCAATTTTTACGGAGGAAATGATAGCACATTATGAGGATACAAAGAGCAACACCTTCTTTAGCCAATTGATAAATCTCAAACAAAAGGGTTTAGTGGGGCAGCACATTGAGGACTTCCAAAATTGAATATAAGGGTAACTGATATTCCAGAGGAACACAGGATTGATCTCTTCATAGGTACTCTAAAGGATAACATCCAACATGAAGTTCGTGTTTTGGAACCTGATTCATCGGAGAAGGCATTCAGGTTGGCAAGAAAAGTTGAATGTAAAATTATGGCGACAAGGAAGCCTACCACTCAATTCTATAAAGAAGGAAGTGTTGCTACGCCTAGATTTCCACAACCTACAAGGTTGACACCACAACAATTGGAAGAAAAAAGATAAAAAGGGCTTTTCTATAGTTGTGATAGCAAATACACTAAAGGTCATAAGTGTGCTGAGAAGAAATTATTTTACATAGATTGTGAAGAGGAAGAAGAAAATGAACAAGAAGAGGATATACCCCAGGAACCAGCCCTAGAAGAGGAAGAAATGAATCCGACCATATCGTGTAATGCACTGGCAGGAATTACCAGTCCTCAAACTCTCAAGATAAAAGGACAAATCAAGAAGAAAAAGGTAATAGTGTTGATTGATTCAGGTAGCACCCATAATTTTATTCATTGGAAGGTAGCCAAGGAATTAAATTGTTTCCTATACCCAGCACCAGAATGTCAAGTGATGGTTGCAAATGGAGGAACTATAAATTTCTCTGGAAAATGCCATAATATCAAGCTAACCATGGGGGAATATGTATTGACTAGTCCAATGCTTTCCACTCCTATGGGAGGTGCTGATGTTGTACTAGGAGTACAATGGTTACAATCTTTGGGGACGGTAGCTTTTAATTTTCAAGAAATTTTCTTGAAATTTTTTTCAGAAGGAAAGGAAGTCGAATTAAGGGGTATTGAAGGGAAGCTGGGAAGGATAATAAGCTCTAATGTCATGACAAAGCTTCTAAAGAAAGAACAACGAGGCGTAATTGCACAATTATGCTCACTAGAAGTTCCGACATCAAAATCATCTATTTCTGCAGATCTCCAACAAGTCTTTGACAATCATTCCAAGGTGTTTGAAACTCCCAAAGGACTCCCACCTATTCGTGATCATGATCATGCTATTCATTTGATTCCAGGAAGTGTTCATCCAAACATCAGGCCTTATAGATATCCTTACGTCCAAAAGAGCGAAATTGAACGTATGATTGCAGAAATGTTAGAGGCGGGTATAATTCAACCTAGTCAAAGTTCTTTCTCTGCTCCTGTACTATTGGTACACAAGAAGGATGGATCATGGCGAATGTGTCCGGATTATAGGGAGCTCAATAAGCTCACCATTAAAGATAAATTTCCCATTCCTGTGATTGATGAATTATTGGATGAATTACATGGAGCAAATTATTTTACCAAATTGGATCTTCATTCAGGGTATCATCAAATTAGAATGAAGACTGAAGATATTTCGAAAACAGCATTTCGAACTCATGAGGGTCATTATGAATTTTTGGTCATGCCTTTTGGCCTTACCAATGCACCTTCTACATTTCAAGGGTCGATGAATTCCATTTTCAAACCCTTCCTTAGAAAATTTGTGCTAGTATTTTTTGATGATATACTAATCTACAGCAGGTCTTGGAAGGATCATGTTGAACATGTTGACAGGGTGCTCAAACTATTGCAGGAGAAACAACTATATGCAAAAACATCCAAATGTTTCTTTGGAGTACAAGAGGTGGAATATCTGGGTCATATTGTATCTCACGAGGGTGTTAAGGTAGACCCTAACAAAATTAAAGCTATTAAGGAATGGAAATTCCCCACAACCATAAAGCAGTTGTGAGGATTTCTCAGGTTAACAGGGTATTATCGCAAGTTTTTTAAGAATTATGGGAGAATAGCAGCACCTCTAACAACATTATTGAATAAAGATACATTTTCATGGACTCCTGAAGCAACTAAGGCCTTTGAACATCTTAAAGAGGCAATGTGCCTAGCACCGGTCTTAGCTACGCCAGACTTCACAAAAACCTTTGTTGTGGAATGTGATGCCTCAGGAAATGGAATTGGTGCAGTTTTAATGCAGGAAGGAAGACCCATTGCTTTTGAAAGTCGTCCAATCAAAGGAAAGTATTTACAGAAACCTATTTATGAGAAGGAAATGTTAGCAATACTGCATGCACTAAAGAAATTGAGAACTTACCTAATGGGAAGACACTTCAAGGTAAAAACTGATCATGATAGTCTTAAACACTTTTTGGAACAAAGACTATCTTCAGAAGAGCAGCAAAAATGAGTCACAAAGATGTTGGGTTATGACTTTGAAATAATCTACAAAAAAGGAAAGCTTAATGTTGTTGCAGATGCACTCTCAAGAAAGAATGAAGAGGTGGAAGCATTTCTTTGTGCTATTTCTATTATCCAACCAGATTGGATAACTGAAGCAAGAGATGAATGGAAGAAGGACAAAGATGTATGGACACTCATTCAAAAGTTGCAGCAAGATCCTAGTACATCTGATAGATTTAGTTGGAAAAATGATTCCTTATGGTACAAAGATCGCTTATATCTTTGTAAGAATTCCCAACTAAAACAAAAGATTCTTCTGGAATTGCACACTTCTCCTTTAGGAGGACACTCGGGATTTTTAAAAACTTACCACAGGGTGAAGAAAGAATTTTTTTGGTATGGCCTTAAATCTGATATTCGAAAGTTTGTGGCGGAATGTTTGGTTTGCCAGCAGAATAAAGTGGAAACAATTAAGACCCCAGGACTTCTACAACCTTTATCCATTCCAAGTCAACGTTGGGAGGAGATTTCAATGGATTTTATCACAGGTTTACCTAAGTCCGAAGGAAAGATTGTCATCATGGTGGTAGTTGATAGGCTTACCAAGTATGCACACTTTTGTGCATTATCTCATCCATTTAAAGCAAGTACAGTTGCTACTACATTTATGGATAGAATTCAAAAGCTACATGGAAGCCCAAGGGTTATTGTGAGAGACAGAGATCCCATTTTTACTGGAAATTTTTGGACGGAGTTATTTTCTTGTTTGGGTACTCAATTAGCTCATAGCTCATCTTATCATCCTCAATCTGATGGTCAAAACGAGATAGTAAATAAATGTTTGGAAGGATATCTTCGTTGTTTTGTATCTGATAAACAAACACAATGGGTCAAGTGGTTACCTCTCGTTGAATGGTGGTATAACACTTCCTTCCATACCGCAACAAAAATGACCCCATTTATGGCACTTTATGGATATCATCCACCATCCATCACATCATCTTTAAGAGAAAATTCGAAGGTTCAAGCAGTGGAAGATCACATCGAGCATCAACAAGAAGTTCTCCAACTCTTAAAGGACAACCCGAATTTGGCACAAAATCGAATGAAACAACAGGTAGATCAACATCGCAGTGAGAGAAGTTTTGATGTAGGAGACTGGGTATTTTTACGGCTACAACCATACAAACAAATGTCCCTCAAGCAAGCTAAGAAGGATAATAAATTATCACCAAAGTACTATGGTCCTTACAGGGTGTTGCAAAAGATTGGTACTATGGCATACAAATTGGAGCTTCCTGCTTCTTCGCGAGTACATCCAGTTTTCCATGTTTCATGCTTAAAGAAGGTTATAGGTGAAAATCTTCCAGTTCAAACAATATTTCCAAAACTTGATGAGGAAGGAAAAATCATATTGGAACCTGAAGCGATCATGGAAACAAGAACTCGACAGCTACGGAATCGATCAATTTCAGAGTATCTCATCAAGTGGAAGAACTTACCCACTGAAGATTCTACATGGGAGGATGAGAATTTTATGCAGAAGCACCCAGAGCTACTCAAGCGTTGAGGACAACACTTTTTTGAAGGAGAGGGGCATGTTAGGTCCCTATATTACTAGTATAGTCCCTTATTGTTGTTAGTGTAACCCCCTTATTGTTATTATTGTACCCTTGTAACCCCCATGTTGTTATTATTGTGCCCTTAAATTATTATTGTTAGGTCGGCTAGGATTACATTATGGCCCCACTAGGATTACATTGTGGCCCCATGGACTCCTATATATAGAAAGGATGTTTTGTAATTTGAATCATCCAAGAATTGTTCATTCATGTAATGTATTGGAGGTTTCCCCCTCGAAGTGGCTTATTTCTAAGGCGTTGATATCTCTTTTCTTCTTTTTTTGGAGCTGGTTTCACAAATGTGAAAATTTTTAACTATTCTAGACACTTGTATCAATTTTCCCTATTCCAGTTTTTCATAAAATCATGCAACATAGGTATTTTCTTTTTGACATGTAGCATTACGAAATTATATTCTACCCTCTTTTTTCTTCAAGATAAACTAAAGTACCTCTCATAGCAGCACTAATAAGATAACCTGTCCATGAGCTTCAGTGATGCAACAATAAGTTTTAATGATGCTCGTGAAGCATCATTGAAGTTTTTAAAGGAAAACATCTATCACTGCATTGAGATCTATGGAAAGAATGGATTTGATTGGAAGTGAAAATACAGGGAAAACAAATTACTTGCAACTAAGTCTCCATGCAGGCCAACTGCCAAACCACCTTTTCATTTTAATTTAGTATGGTATTCTTTAGAATTCCTTGATTGATGAAAAAGAGGAATTGGTCAACAGTCAATTGGATGTAAGATTGGTAACTTGCCATCAAGCAAGAACATGTTCCTATATTCAATGGTACAAACTCTAAATTAAACTTATCCAAAAGAGATATATATTTTCCTTATTTTAGTAAACATTTTTAGTGAAGAAATATGGCATCTAGTGGTGTTCTCAGTGAGAAACAATGTTTGAGTAGTAAGAAGCTCATCAACTTCACGTTTAGGCATGAAATGCTTCCAGTTATGTTTGAGAAGGCACTGAAAAGGGTTATCATTGCCATTCTGAGTGAGTTATGTAGTTCATGCATACATATTGTAACATTATAAAATTATATTATACCCTCTTTATTCTTCAAGATAAACTAAAAGTCCCTCTCATATCAACACTAATAATATAATATGTCCATGAGTTTCAATGATGAACCAATAAATTTTAATGGTGCTCATGAAGCATCATCGAATTTTTTTAAGGAAAACAATTATCACTGCATTGAGATCTATGGTGTTAGCCCTCCACCGGACCTATAAAGGCTGAGAAGGAGACCAACAAAGGCAACCACATACTACTTTGACCTAGTAGCTAGCCCTACTAGGCTGAGAGGGCTCTCTCAATGAAATTCACAACCAATATGACTCGACCATGGAGATTTTAGGCTATATATGCAGATTAGGCTTTGGTTGATTTTGATTTTTGTGCTAGATGAAAATGGACCTTTAGAGCTAGGCTTGAAACTCTGGTAGGGTTACAAGAGCAAAAATTGCACGGAAATAAAGGGGCAAGGTACCCAAGATTGAATGACCCTTTAGGCTTTATCATGATGGTGTAGGATGAAAATAGAGATTAGGAACAAGCATATAAGTATGAGTTCATTCCTTAAGAAGAAAATAAACACAACATCATCATCTCATCAAAACAGGGCATGTATTACTCATGAATCCTGCTTAAAAACCTTAAAGACAATGAGTGAAAGCAGTAGATATGTAATGGAAAGAGAAAGAATTAAATGGAGTGACATACAAAAGAGAAACATAGCTGTACAATCTCACCACATGAATCCCTAAATTTAAGCTGCAACTTTTCTTTGTATTCACTGTATTACTTTGTCAAACCGAAATACACTAGTTCAATGTCCAAGACTCCAACCCTTGGAAATGATTATAAAAGGCCTCATATAGCGACTTAGGTCGAAATCATCCCTTGGAGGTCGAATTTTTGAGCAATAATGTCATGTTCATGCACCTATTGGAAGTCAACTACACACTAGGGAGGTTTCACAACAAATTCCTCATTTTCCTAACCATCATGAGACATATACTCAAAGAAATAAATGAAGGATAAGACACCTATTTAACTCCATATTTACCATTTACATTTACATTTTGACATTTACATTCATCCACATTCAAATTTTCACTTTTACAAAAGTCAAACTAGGAATTTCCAAAAAATACACAGTGAAATTTGTAACTAAAAACTCATTAATTTTCATATGCGTAGCGCCCAAGTGGAGGCCACTTTTGGGCACCATCCTGAAGTCAAAATGGAAATTTGAGAGAACGGTAAACTAGCCTTACATGTCTAGTTTCCATAACACTTTTAATGTTTTAAAATGACCCATGGGAAGGACTTCAAAAACTCATTCTCCCAAGGTGTCTCCAGATGCGCAACGCCTGTCAAAAAGGGGGGTAGAATGCTGATTTTTGACCCCCTTTTCTCATTTTTCTCAAAAATATTTGCCTTTTCTGGAAAATCTGAGGAAATGGGTTTCGAGAGGAGGGCATAAGCTTTCCAAAAATTTAAGACACTTTTCATTTGGATCCCTAAGGAAAAAGTGCAGCGCCAAGGCGTTGCACATCCAGCCTTAGTGAAAGTTCTTGTTTTTTTGAATTTGCACCAAATTTGACCAAAAAACAAAATTTTCTCCAAATTTCCAAAAAATTGGTCCAGAGATGCTGCATGAGGTGTACTATGCAATCATGGAGGCATCAACAATAAAATCAAGCTTTCCCTTCTCCTCTTGGTTGATTAGGGTTTGCTTAAGCTTGTCTTGCAATTGCTTGGTTTTGATGTGTGAAATTTGATTTCTTGTTTGATAGCGGGAAGCCATGCGTTTGTGGATATTTTTATCCTTTCTTGCATTTTCTAGGATATTTTCCAAGTGATTATTTACCTTCTCAAGCCAAACCACCTTGTCCTCATTTGTCTCTTTGGCCATCCTCTCTTCAAAAGTGAGCTCCTCATCTGTAGGGTTTTTCTGTTTCTCTTTCTGTGGTACCTTCTTGAGACCCATCGTTCTTGGCCTCTTCCCATTCACTTTATTTTCATGATCATCATGTTTTTCATGCTCAGCTACTGCTTTTCCCTTATCATGTTTTTTTTCCTCAAACAACATTTTATCCAAAATCAATTGATTTGTCTTCAATTTACTGTTCTCCTTCTCAAGAAATGAAATGATGAATTGGGACCTTGCCAAATTGTCTTGGAGCTCTTTGATCTGAGCATCCTTTTCTTTGATTTCCCTCTGCAATTTTTCCTTCTCATAATGGTCCTCCAAGTAAACCAAGTCAAATTCATGTTCCTCCTCATCATGCATAGATGTCTCATGTAGTACTGATGGTGATCCCTGTAGTGAAATAAGCTTGGCCCCTTCCTCTTTCCGAGGAGAAAACACAAGCCTCATGCCTCTCTAATAGGTGACAGTAACCTTAGGCCTAGGTTTCTTTGAAACCTAAAAAAATTTTCTTGATGATCCCACCTCCACAGGATGTGCTGACATGGCAGGTGATATATTTTGTTGTTGAGTTGGTGTAGTAGTTGTGTGCATCTACAAAGTTGTCTCAATGAAGGTATCCCATGTCATGTTCTTATCTTCCAACTGATGGAGAACTACGAATTTAACCAAGTTGTGCTGAAAGAGGCTAGGGTAATGATCTTTGTTCATGACTTTCACTTTTCCTGCCATCTTTCTCACAGTCCTATACAAGAAATTGCATAAGTTTAGGGACTTCACTACTATGAAGTGCATGAGCAATCTAATATGATATCGGTACAATCTAGAAACTCTACCCTCACATGTGAATAATTTCATAACAACCTTCTCAATGGTGCATACCTCTCCAAAAAGTATCTGAAAGGAAGAATGTGGGTATGAGTGTCTTTGTACTGTGATTTTATGAAGGATTTGTGCTGCTCAAGGTCAAGGTTCATGCCTTTGAACCAATATTCCCCATGATTAGGTATCCCTGTGGAAAGGGATAGAATCAACTAAAAATGTAAAATCAATCACTACAATGGTGGCCTTTTCTCCCTTCAAGTTGGTGGCAAAAAAATCTGTAAGCTGCTCATGATAACCTACCTCGTCCACTCTTTGACAAAACCCTAGGCAGTTGACATCTTAAAGCATTTTCTGATGAAGGGTGAGGAAGTGATTTCACTGCAATTTGAATGCTCATCCTCAGTATCTTCCCCCATTTTTGATGTTTTCTTTTCTCTGATGGTGAGGAATATCCTTCCATAGTTGAAAACCCTAGATGATGGGAAGCGAAAAACAGGGAAAAGTGAGTGAAGGGAATGAAATGAGGGAGTTAAGGAAGGGAGAATAGGGTAGAAAATTTTAGGGAGAGGGGAAGGGATCGTAGGAATGTTTAGGGAGTGAAATGAAGGTAAATGAGTGAGGGGAGTGAGCTAGGAAATTCAAACACAATCCTAGCTAGAAAATGGCCCAATTTGGTAGAATAGGGCTAGGGTTTGTAGGGATATGTTGCAAAAACTATGGGAAATCGTTTGTGAGGTATGGGAATGATTTCTAAGTAGAAAACATAGGTGTAGAAACAATGATACTAGGGTTTCACAACATCAATTGATCATTTGACAACCAAAAGCACAAAATTTGTATAAAACCCTAGGGAACTTAGCTAGTTATCTTTTCTTGGTTTGTAAAGGAAGGGAGGGGTTCAAAATGAGTGTACTTACTTGCTAATATGCTTTGAAGAGTGAAAAACCAAAAATGGAAGCTGAAAGTTTGATTTTAAGTGATTTTTGAGCAATATTCGGCAACTCTGCCCCATGCGCAGCGCAGTTCACAGATGTATAGCACCAATGCGCAACGCCATTCTAGGATGCATAGCGCCTCCTCCAGATGCAGGACGTGGTTCACAGATGTGTAGCGCCTCCCATTTTTTGCCTCTTGGAGCTGTAAAAATGTGTTTTACTCAGCAAATGGAGGATGATCTCAATGATGAAGGGACAAAGGAGTGAAAATGAAACGTGTTTATGAATTTTTGGCTCTTTTATAAGCATGGAATGACTTTCTTTAAGTGATAATGGGCCCCACATGACTTTTTGAAGCATGGTTTTCCTTCTTCTTTTTTATTTCACAACCTTGGAAATTTGTAATCTAAACTTTTTGAATCTTCCTTGGAACATTGAAATGTATCTTTTTAGGAACCTGAAGTGTTTATTACATATAGAAACATAAAATTACATTTTGAAATAAAAATTTATTGAAGAAACTTGCTTTATTACCACTCTTCCAATTTGCCATCTTTTATGCATGAAATGGCAGTTTGATGATCTTGAAACCCTAATGACCTAATGGATACTCTGAAATGAATGATGCAGATTACTAAAATGATGATGACAACATTTGAATAATTATATACTCATCTTATTTGATGACATGGACTAGAAATTTAAAATTTTGGAAAGAGTGGAAAATAATCCTAAACCTAATGCCCAACGACCAAATTTTTATTTGAAGACCTAGTGAAATGACAAAAAATCGACTATGGCACCCTAGAAAGACATGATAAGAGTCCATTTGATCATTGCTGACAAGATGCCAAGACTGACACTAACATTGGCTCCATCTGGGGATGGCATCTCCTTGGAGGTGTTAAGGACACGGTAGTCCAAGTAGCCTAACCATTGGGCATGGAGTTAAAAGTTAAAAACCAGATTGAATACTAAAAACTTGACATGCTAAACTGATTGAATCTGACTGAAATAAAAAATTACCAAACTTGTTGATGGCAGCATATCACCGAGACTTGAGGGCTTTCAAATCTTGATGACAATTATCTTCCTGCTGAAGACAAATGTACAATCATGTGAAGTGATCCTTCCAATGTAACCAATCCAACAGAGAGCTACATAGTTGAATTCTTCTCTCACTTTCCTCGAGAAGGTAGAAAAAACAAAAGATAGGCAACTCCGAGTGTCCACTGAAAATGTTTTCATGATCCATAAATTCAATAAAATATATCATCCCTATTAACTGCATCAAATCAATGTAAGGATCTTCAATAAATTGAAATGTTACCTTGCCTTGAGATACATGAAAAACAAAAGCACGCCCTTCATTTTGATCTGAAAGAAAATTTGGTTGTTGATCCATATGAAGGCATAAGGAAGTCTGACTTTCTGCTATCTGAGTGTTGGTTGTAAATTCCTGAAGCACGGGAAACTCTAACTCTATCTCTTGCACACTGTCTATCTTAGGCTCATACTCCTCAAATTCATAGTCTAAATCATCCTTGAATATAAAATATTATTTAAGATTGTTAAACATGACATTCTTATCCTCTTCATGAAAGAAAATAGTCCCTGTTAGTTGATCTCTTTGCAAGAAATCATCATCACAAATTGGCTTACTCACAACAACTCCATGTATAGTTTCATCAGTCTCATGACTGTCATCATTTAAACTCATATTTTCATTTTCAATAATAGAAGAAGTTTCACTAACACATTCTTGATTATTTGAACACTGCAAACCTACATTACCTTGGTCTGTAACATGACTGGTCAGGAGCTGATCTATTTCATCTTTAAACATAGGAGAAACTTGAGTTTTATAATAGTTAACATTGGCTTGATGATTTTCATTCTCAGGATCGGGAATAGGAATTTCTCTTTTATGTCCCAATCTATTTCATCCAGGGAGAAAACTACTAATTCTTATTGGGAGGAAAAATCATAAAGGGCTTCTATGATCTTATCATCTAGACACTTTTCATCCCCATACAAATCTTCAAGAAACTCAATGAAATTTTCAGAAATATCACTACAGCTATCAATCATCGGCAAGGAATAATTAGAGATTTGATAATGTTGAAATAAAACTGAATGAAAGTCATTTGGAGAATATAAACTAGAAGATGGTAGACTCTCATACCATGATCTCACTTTTTCCTCCAAGGTAGCCATGAACATATTCATCAGACAATCTTCAGGAATCTCAATCTTTAGTCTATGAATATGAATATGAAATTTGACCAAATGTAAACTAGCATCTTCTCCATCCTGACCTTTAAATTTTGGCAGTCCTCTTTGCTAATCTATACAAGGAATACGATTCAGAAAACTAAAAATATCAACTCAATTCATAGGAACATACCTTCGAGTAGTTGAATCCATTTTGAAAACAACGAAGTCACCAAGAAGTTTTTCAAAATACCAGTCCTTGAAAAGTGGAGTTTCCATGAAAATTTTGAATATTTGGATTCTTCGACCATGGAATTTGTAGGTGAATGATGCACAACCTTCTTATGCCTCATCATTTTTCACCATCAATAATCATATCTGATCCTTGTCATTCTTTCCCAGGGAAGATCTGTCACTTCGTTCCCTGGAAACGGTGCCAAGATGTTAGCACTCCACCAGATCTTTGAAGGCTGAGAAGGAGACCAACAAAGGTAACCACAGATCACTTGGACCTAGTAGCTAGCCCTACTAGGTTGAGAGGGCTCTCTGAATGAAATTCACAACCAATATTATTGGATCATGGATATTTTAGGCTATATATGAAAATTAGGGTTTGGTTGATTTGGATTTTTGTGCTGGATGAAAATGGACCTTTAGAGCTAGGCTTGAAACTCTGGTAGGGTTAAAAGAGAAAAAATTGCAGGGAAATAAAGGGGCAAGGTAGGAAAGCTTGAATGACCCTTTGGGATTTATGGTTATGGTGTAGGATGAACATAGATATTAGGAACAATCATATAAGTATGAATTCATTCCTTTAGAAGAACATAAACACAACATCATCATCTCATCAAAACAGGGCATGTATTACTCATTAATCCTGCTTTAAAACCTTAAAGACAATGAGTGAAAGTAGTAGATATGTAATGGACAGAAAAAGAATTCAATGGAGTGATTTACAAAAGATAAACATAGCCATACAAGCTCACCACATGAATCCCTAAATTTAAGCTGTAATTTTTCTCTTTATTCATTGTATTACTTTGACAAACTGAAATACACTAGTTCAATGTCCAAGACTCCAACCCTTGGAAATGATTATAAAAGGTCTCATATAGCTACTTAGGTCGAAATCCTCCCTTGGAGGTCTAATTTTCCAGCAAGAAAGTCACATTCATGCACCTATCTGAAGTTAGCTACACACTAGGGAGGTTACAACAAATTCCTCCTTTTCCTAACCATCATGAGACATATCCTCAAAGAAATAAATGGAGGATAAGACACCTATTTACCTCCATCTTTACCATTTACATTTACATTTTTACTTTTACATTCATCCACATTCACCTTTTCACTTTTACAAAATTCAAACTAGGAATTGCCAAAAATTACACAGTGAAATTTGTAATTAAAAACTCAGAAATTTGCATATGTATAGCGCCAACATGGAGGCCACTTTTGGGCACCTTCCTGAAGTCAAAATGGAAATATGAGAGAATGGTAAACTAGCCTTACCTGTCTAGTTTCCAGAACAATTTTAATTTTCTAAAATTACCCATGGGAAGTCTTTCCAAAATTCATTCTCCCAAGGTGTCTCCATATGTGCAGCGCCTATTTAAAAGAGGGGCAGAATGCAGATTTTTTACCCCATTTTCTCAATTTTCTCAAAATTTGTGCCCTTTCTGGAAAATATGAGGAAATGGGTTTTCAGAGGAGGGAATAATATTTCCAAACTGTAAGCCACTTTTCATTTGGAGCCCTGAGGAAAAAGCGCAGCGCCTTCTAGCCTTAGTGAAATTTCCTTTTTTTCTGAATTTGCACCAAATTTGACCAAAAAACAAAATTTGCTCCAAATTTCCAAGAAATTGGTCCAAAGCTACTGCATGAGGTGTATTATGCAATCATGGAGGCATAAACAATCAAACCAAGTTTGCCCTTCTCCTCTTGGCTGATTAGGGTTTTCTTAAGCTTGTCTTGGGTTTGCTTAAGCTTGTCTTGCAATTGCTTGGTTTTGTTGCGTGCAATTTGATTTCTTGTTTGATAGCAGGTAGCCATGCATTCGTGGATATTTTTATCCTTGTTTGCATTGTCCAGGAGCTTTTCCAAGTTAGTATTGACCTTATCAATCCAAAACTCCTTGTCCTCATTTATCTCTTTGGCCATCCTCTCTTCAAAAGTGAGCTCCTCATCTATAGGGTTTTTCTCTTTCTCTTTCTGCAGTGCCTTCTTGAGACCCATAGTTCTTGTCCTCTTCCTCTTCACTTGCATATCATACTCATCATTCTTGTCATGCTCAGCTACTACTTTTCCCTTCTCATGTTTTTTTTCCTCAAACAACCTTTTCTCCAAAATCAACTGATTTGTCTTCAATTGACTGTTCTCCTGCTCAAGAAATGAAATGATGAATTGGGACCTTGCCAAATTGTCTTGGAGCTCTTTGATCTGAGCATCCTTTTCTTTGATTTCCCTCTACAATTTTTCCTCCTCATCATGGTCCTCCAGGTCAACCAAGTCAAAGTCATTTTCCTCCTCATCATGCATGGATGTCTCATGCAGTGTTGAGGGTGATCCCTGTAGTGAAATAGGCTTGGCCCCTTCCTCTTTCCAAGAAGAAAACGTAAGCATCCCGCCTCTCTAATAGGTGAGAGTAGCCTCAGGCCTAGGCCTCTTTGAAACCTCAGCATGTTTTATTGATGATCCCACCGCCATAGGATGTGCTGACATGGTAGGTGATATGCTTTTTTGTTGAGTTGGTGTAGTAGTTATGTGCATCTATAAAGTTGTCTCAATGAAGGTATCACATGTCATGTTCTTATTTGACAACTGATGGAGAACTATGACTTTCACCAAGCTGTGGTGAAAAATGATAGGGTAATGATCTGTGTTCATGACTTGCACTTTTTCTGCCATCTTGCTCACACTCCTATACAATAAATTTCATAATTTTAGGGACTCACTGTTGTGAAGTGCATGAGAAATCTAATATGATATCGGTAAAATCTGGAAAACCTATCCTCACATGTGAAGAATTTCATCACAACCTTCATCAATGGTGCATATCTCTCCAGCAAGTATCTGAATGGAAGAATGTGGGTATGAGTCTCTTTGTATTATGATTTTATGAAGGATTTTTACTGCTCAAGGTCAAGGTTCATTCCTTTGAACCAATATTCCCCATGATGAGGTATCCATGTGGCAAGAGATATGGCATCAAATTAAAATGTAAAATCAATCCCTGCAATGGTGATCTTTTCTCCCTTCAAGTTGGTGGAAAACAAAAACCTACCTCCTCCACTCTTTGAAAACCCCAGGCAGTTGACATCTTCCAATATTTTTCTGATGAAGGGTGAGGAAGTGATTTCACTAAAATTTGAAGGCCCATACCTCAGTATCTTCCCCCCTTTGTGATGTTTTATCTTCTCTAATGGTGAGGAATCTCCTTCCATAGTTGAAAACCCTAGATGACGGGAAGGGAAAAACAGAGAAAAGTGAGTGAAGGGAATGAAATGAGGGAGTTAATGAAGGGAGATGAGGGTAGAAAAATTTAAGGAGAGGGGTAGGGATCTTAGGAATGTTTAGGGAGTGAAATGATAGTAAATGAGTGAGGGGAGTGAGCTAGGAAATTCAAACATAGTCCTAGCTAGGAAATGGCCCAATTTGGTGGAATAGGGCTAGGGTTTGTAGGGAGATGAGGCAAAAATGATGGGAAATGGTTTTTTAGGTATGGGAATGATGTATAAGTAGCAAACATAGGTGCGGGGATAGTGATAATAGGGTTTCACAGCATCAATTTATCATTTTCCAACCAAAAGCATGAAATTTTTGTAAACCCTAAGGAACTTAGGTAGTTATAATTTCTTGGTTTGAAAAGGGAGGGAGGGGTTCAAAATGACTGTACTTACTTGTTAAGATGCTTTGAAGAGTGAAAACCCCTAAATGAAAGCTGAAAGTTTGAATTTTGGTATTTTTTTAGCAAGATTGGGCAACTTTTCCTCGTGCGCAGCACATTTCACATATGCAAACCGCCGATGCATAGCACAGTTCACATATGTGCAGCGCCTCCTCCAGATGCATAGTGCGATTCATAAATAAAAGTGCCTCCCATTTTTTTCCTCTTGAAGCTGTAAAAACGCATTTTTCTCACCAAATGGAGGATGAGCTCGATGATGAAGGGAAAGAGGAGTGAAAATGAAATGTGTTTATGACTTTTTCGCTCTTTTATAAGCATGGAATGACTTTCTTTAAGTGATAATGGGCCCCACATGACTTTTTGAAGCATGGATTTCTTTCTTCTTTTTTATTTCACAACCTTGGACATTTGTAATATAAACTTTTTTAATCTTCCTTGGAACATTGAACTTCAGCTTTTTAGGAACCTAAAGTGTTTATTACATATAGAAACATAAAATTACATTTTTAAATAAAAATTTATTCAAGAAACTTTCTTTATTTCCACTCTTCCAATTTGCCGGATTTTATGCATTAAATGAAAGTTTGATGACCTTGAAACCCTAATGACCTAATGGAGACTTTGAACTAAATGAAAGCGTCATGGAGATGACTGAAATGATGATGAAAATCTCTGAATAATGATATACTCATCTTATTTGATGACATGGACCAAAAATTTAAAATTTTGGAAAGAGTGGAAAATAATCCTAAACATGATGCCCAGTGACCAAATTTTTGCTTGAATACCTAGTGAAATGAAAAAAATTTGACTATGGGACCCTAGAAAGACATGATAAGAGTCCATTTGATCATTCTTTATAGGATGCAAATATTGACACTAGCCTATGGAAAGAAGGGATTTGCTTGGAAGTGAAAACGCAAGGAAAACAAATTACTTTCCCACTAAAATCACCATGCAGGCCAGCCACCAAACCACCTTTTCATTTTCATTTAGTATGGTATTATTTAGAATTCCTTTTTTGATGAAAATTAGGAATTTGGAAATAGTCAATTGGATTTAATATTGGCGATTTGCAATCAAGCAAGAACATCTTCCTACATTCAATGTTACAAACTCTAAAGGTAACTTATCCAAAAGAGACATACATTTTCTTTATTTTAGCAAACATTTTTAGTGAAGAAATATGGCATCTAGTGATGTTCTTAGAGACAAAAAATGTTTGAGTAGTAAGAATCTCTTGATTTTCATGTTTAGGTATGGATTTCTGCCAGTTGTGTTTGAGAAAGCCATTAAAAAGGGTTATTGTTTGAAATTCTGACAGATTTATGCAGTTCATGCATATATCTAGACCAATGTAAAGTGCAATAAGCTAGTTTCTTCAAGAGTACTTATGGGCCACATTTCTTCAATATTTTGCAACAAGGATGAACTACTTTCAAGGTGAAATTAATACCATTTGACTAGAAACAAGTATATTTGCCTATAAGTTGATCCATAACGTCAATTCTAAGGACATGAAATCATTATTGAAATTTTGTTGAGGTCAGATGGCCTATATAAGAAACTATGGCGATAAACCCTCCTAAGATCTGGTTTGGTAAAATAAGGACTATTTGGGGAAGCATAGGCTCATTCAAGGGTTGTTGGAGCAGCACCTCACATTTTCTAAGGAAAACTATGGACTAGGACTTCATTTGGACCACAAGGCAGTTCTGTGGTAGAAAATATGCAGTGAAATCTGGCTGATTCCTTGGGCTGATTGTAAATTCAAACTAAAAGTATTGAGATAATAGGTTTTGTTAAGGCATTAACAATTTTTGTGTATCTAAATATGTAGTGTGAAATTTGGAAGGCATATGGGTTTATAACCCATTATGTAATATTGGATTGGTTTCACGTGTACGATTTATTTGTGGAATTAAATGTTATATTGTTTATTGTATTCAATATTTTCTGTATTTGCAAAAAATGAAATAACACTGACACTATTTATAACAAAAAATTTATGTGCTCTTTTCAATGCTAAGGGAAATGTTTCCCTAAGGGATACTACAGTGGAATCATAGTTGGATCTCTTTACAGCCTAGAGGGTTTATTTGAGAAAAGTTGTAGCATGAATTAGTTTCCCCATTGGAAAAGGAGTATGTAGAGTGCCCAAATAAATCAAGCAATGGAGGTCAAAATTGAATATATAGGTGCCAAAACCTCTGTACAAGGAACCATGTTACTGTCTTCTAGTCTAATCCCAGCAAAACCCAATAACAAGGAGTTTATGTGTATCATTAGAAATCAACTTGGGGGGTCTTTTGTCGAAGACTCTAGCTCGATCCAATATTAACCAAAAGAGTTGCAAAACATTCTAGAGGGTGTTTTGGTACAATACTCAATCCATATTGATAATGGGTTATATCAAATGTCTGAAAGATCTTGCATTCAAGACATGAGTCTTTATCCTTCAACTGAACACGAAATATTTTTGATAGAAAAGGATATGGAAGGAGCTAGGACCACTATACCTTCTTCTTCTTTACCTTCTCAAGAAAGTAACATAAATGAAATAGATGTTGGTTTTCCATTAGTTCATAATGCTTCTTCATCATCAGAAGGGATTACTTTTGAAGTATCAGAAAAAAGCTTTATATTTCCATGAGATGCAAGAAAAGAGTTTGAAAATGTATATTTGAAGGAGGTAATGAGCATTGGATCTCGGAATACATATACTAACCTAGGATGTATCCCCAATTAATCTAATGGAATTGAAACTATCACATACAATATTATAGTTATAGCTGCCACTAGACCACTTAAAATTGAAGAGTTCGTTACTGAGGTGAAAATTTTTCAAATGGGAAGTGCTAAGCCATTCACATCCCTGAATGAAACAAAGAGTTGTGGAGTATAATAACGTTGATCATGTTACTCCTCAACCCAATGTTTCTCAAAGAGAGGGAGTAATTGTGCCACGTGAAACAAAATGGTCCTCCCCAACATGATCATGCAGAAGAGATTGTAATCGTAAATAGGGCTCAAATAGGCACTGCAACGTTGTTTGAAGAATTCAAAGAGGCAATTACCATGTTTAGAAAAATAATTGATTGGAAAGCACAAATAAATTTGAAAATGGAAAAATGTCAGTTTGTTAAGGCTAAGCTTTATAGGCAGTAAAAAGAGTGATCCTGAGTTAAAAAGACAACTTAGTGCAGTAAAAGATGTGAAGGCACAATTTATGAAGGAGCTAGACAGTAGCAAATGTTTTGGCCTTTTATGAGTTGTGAAGGGATAATCTGTGATATAATAGTCCTATTCAAGGCATTTCTAGGGACGGTGAGGGTTTTCAAATGAGTTATAGGTAGAAAATTTCCTGGAAACCCTATCTAAGGCATGTGGCCCACCTTGAAGAGTCCTTTTGTGGAAAGAAAATTTATTTAAAGGGTAGATATTTGGAGAAGAAAAATATTGATGAGGCCAAATATGAGGCAAAAAACCATTTTCAAATGTTAGTGCATCAAGACAAAAGTTGGATAGTAGATATCCAAAGGAACCCTTTGTGACATTAAGGGCTTGCTTAAACCTTACTGAGGTTAACCGTTTCAAACTACCTTGAAAGGGTTCTTTATGACAACGGTTTATACATAACATAAATTCATCATTCTTGAAGTTATGTTGAGGTTTAGTGGGTCTATTTGAGATGGAAACTATGGCAAAAAACCCTTCTGAGATCTAGTTTGGGGCAGTGAAGGACTATTTGGGGAAGCATATGTTAGTTCAAGGATTTTTGGAGAAACAACTCACATTTTCTAAGCAAATATTGAACTAGGGCTTGGTCTAGGCCGAAAGGTAGTTCTGTGGAAGTAATTGGATTGTGGTAGAAAATAGGCAATGAAATATGGATTATTCCTAAGCCTTAAGTTCAAAGTAAAAGTAATAGGATAATAGGGATTGTTGATGCATTAGCAATTGTCGTGTATCTAAAATTGTAGCGTGCAGTTTGGAATGACTATGGGATTATAACCCATTATGTACTGTTGTATTGGTTTCATGCATATGAAAGGCTGGTGGAATTTGATGTTGGTTACACTATCTATTTTATTCAATATTGTCTCTATTTGCAAAAATTTAAAGAAAATTGTGATACTAGTTAGAATACAAATCTTGTCATGTGATCTTATTGACCGTAATAGAAATTTTTCCCTAAGGGATACTACATATCCAATGTAAATACAATGTGGTAGCAATAAAGAAATTCCTAGAAAAATACTCAAAATAGATAAGGAGAAAGAATTGAATAACTAAGTGTCTACCTAAAAACCTAAATATCTAGCCAAGAGAACACATAAAAGAAGGTGAAAATCCTAGAAAGTATTAATGGAAGAAAAAAAAGAGAATGTGAAGCTTTGTGGAGTGCAGCACTAGCATTGGTTCTTAGAGTTACGACTTACAGTAGAGTTCGATCTAGAGATAAAGCTAATGTTATCTACCAAGGATGTGTGAGGAGGCAACAATACAAACTCCTCAATAGAGTTAGCAATACATGTAAAGGGGGGAATACATAGAAAATGATATCCTTTGATGAGTCAATGACACTTAAAAGACCTTACCATATGATCAAATCTCATGCACAAGAAAATGGAAGCCTATCTCCCCTGTCATTCAAGGTTGTGGGAAATAGATTCTTGATAGAAACTCGGTTGCTCGAGAAACCGTAAGGGGTGGGGCACTGTACAAGGGACGTTTATAATGGATCTATCTATGTTGAGAAATATATCTTGGACAAGAACTTCTACACGTGTTCAGGGTGAATGTTTTGGAAGTCTTATATTTAGATGTTAAGTCTAAAGAATATTTAGTCATTAATGACTTACATTATAAGATTAATATCAATCATAGATATCACCAAGAGATTAGGGTTTTGATATCTCATGGTTTCAACGAAAATTAAAATGAAAAATAAAGATAGGGTTCAAACACAATTATTATTAGAAAGGGACAACAATTTAAAGAGAATGAGAGAGTAAAAAACAATAGCTAGGAGAAGCAATATCATACCACAAAGTCTATACAGAAAATATGCACAACCATACAAATATGTACATCATCATACTGCATTGAATTGAAATTCATACAACCATACAACAAGGTATATAATAGCAATTTTTGTTTGCCCAGTTCCCTACATGTTGTACCTCTTTAGCAGGTCATACTACCCAAGTTGGGGTGGATTTTTTTACCCTACAACTACTAGGATTTAGTATCTATGGAGATTTCCTTGTTAACAATAATTAGTTAAATGATAAGGAGATTTGACAAATAAAAATACGTGCATATGTATGAATTATTTTATGCTTCTACTATTTACTATTTTCAATGACTATTTGATTGTTGGAAGATTTATTTGATTAATGAAATATTAGGGCAGCGATAACCTAGGAATAGGGAAATCCACAAGGTAACATGTATTTTCTAGGTGTTTTTGCAATAGATCTTATGAATGGCATCATCTAACCTCATATTTGAGAACGTATTGGAAGGTGCCTGAAATTTACTATATTAGGCATCATCAAAGACGTTATGCCTAAAGATATACAATATTTTTCAACTTGAAAGAAGGAATTGAAGTCCAAGTAGAGGATTGTGGATACAATAAAGGATCATTTTATTCCTCACATAACTATGAAGAAATCAGTTAAAATATGTTCCACACCCTGGTTGGGATATACCAAAAAGAGTCTCTTTCTATGGGACCTTGGATTCCTCATTACAACTAGGATAATTTAATTGATTCCTCCTCGCAATTGGGATATTGCATACAAGTTTGATGTATAATAAATTTAATGATTTACACTATTTATCCTCATTTAAATGTAGGAAAGTGTCTAAGTTTCCCTTTTGTATATATACAATGTACATATATACCAGTCCCAACACTGGCCAATCGACAATATGCCTTTGAAAAATGTTCAACTAAACCCTCAACAATAATATATATATTTCTTCATGGAATACATGTAAATAATTTTAAAGTGAAATTGATAATTATTCATTTTATTTGCACCTCAATAGAGTTGACACTTCTCAACACTTGATTGATCCGAGATTAATATGGATCCAATCATGATTCCAATAGGTGCTTAGTATGTGAACAATGGGGCATCTTGGTATATGGCATTAGCCTAGTGATTGTTTTCTACTCTAAAAGAGCACAAATCAAGGGTTTAGGTTGAGCTTGGTGATTATGCCAAGTACCGAGTAGCAAGGGTTGGTACTATTCCCTTCCAACTCCAGTCAAGTTACTCTTCAGATTTTGATGATGTTTTTTTTTGTTTCAATTTTCAAGAAGAACCTACTTTCAGTGTTCAATAATGGAGAATAAGGGCTATTTAATATTGAACCAATACGTCTTCGTTAGGCTCATGGAGTCTAACCAATGAAGCATCACAAGTGATAGAGGTAACAAAATTCAATCTATAAATTTTTCCCCAATCAAAACCTAGTTCATAACACTGAAAGCTTGTGCAAGGTGTCGCACAAGGACCGCATCATAAAGCATTTGGTATTCTAAGGGAGATTGTCCCATATCTTCCAAATTTCAACATTGTGCAATAGGTTGAAAGTAGAATTTGCACATTTAGAAAACATTCCAAGGCTACTTTCCCAAACATAGAGCATAAACCTAAGAAATAATACCTTAAAATTGATTGGGAAATAAACCTAGTCTCCAATATAAAACAATAATTTTGATTAGTCCCCGAACGGGGTGCGTTCTGGTGGCAAGAGGATCGGTAGGTGAATGATGGTGTTAATCTTGATACGGATCACCATCACTCTCCACATGCATGAAGCAGATGGAGCGGTGATGTCATGCATGCGAATAGTAAATGAAGGTGCCAGGGCTTCTCACCGGCAAGGTACTATCAGTTCTTTTGATGGATGGTTTGGTAAGTTGATATGTTTTTCTATCCTCCTGCTTGAGTTTTGGTCTGAGACTCTTGGCGAAGGGGAGATGGTAAAGATGGTGTGATCCCTCTAGAGGTGAGCTCATTTTCTTCCGCGCACGGCTCTAGTTTCTGGGTATGTTCATTGTTTCTAATCTTGTGTCCTTATGAACCACTCTATCTCTCTATTGGATTTCGACATGAAATATTGTGGTGCTATCTATTATGGTTGGAAGGTGGTTTTTTGGTCTATTTCATGAAAATTATGACATGGGAAGCAACGGTTGTGGTCTTTTTTTTTCCTGTGTATGTTGTGTTCGATATTTGTCTAAGATGGGCTTATATTGGTTGTTCTATCATGGCTATTCCTTAACTTTGTTTAATTATCTCTTATGGCCTCAAGGCCTTCCTTCAAGTTTGTCTTGCTATGGTTATGAAATGGATGCCCTGAGGCTCCAATATGTAAATGTATTTACTTTCAATTTTAATTTAGGGTTTGGATGGAAAATAATGTTTTTTGTGTTTTGGGTATATTCTTATACTCACTCGTTTTATTATAACCAGCATAAGAATTGGCGCTCAATTCAGAACTCATATTTCCATATGTTTCCCCTGGAAGGTCTCTAGCTTCATGTTGACCCTTGGATGCTATGGTTTCTTGGGTCTGTGCTTCCACCTGGGTGGTTAATAGGGTCCTTGTCAAAGAGATATTGTTTTTACAGGTTGTTATGGAAGATGGTGCACAATTCCGCTAGGAAGGGAAAAGCGGCCCAGGGTGGTCTCAGTTGCTATAAAATCCAAAGAAGCCATCCAGTCGGTCTCCAGCCCAGCTCCTCTAGGTTCAGGCTCGCAGTCGGAAACCAGTCTCCTCAGTAATTAATTAAGTAGTGACCTCTTACCATGATGGCACCTCGATTGAGGTTCGCTAGGTGATTGAAGAATGGGAGGAAGAAACAAACCAGAAACATGGTCTCATGGATATAGATTTAATTGAGTGGAAAAATTTAGTGTCAGATCTGGGTCATACCAAGGGACGAACTACCCAATTTTAAAAAAAAATCTTAATTTGTACTGGTTAAGGAACAGCCTGTTGATGAAGGCTTTGGAACAAATACTGGTTGGGGTGGCAATGGTTACTCATGAGTTCCCTGACTACAGTAAAGAATTCTAGAAAATTTAGTTTCAACTACAAAAGCAGCATGGTCATCTCAGTCGAAGTAAACAACACATCCCATGCATTCTTCAACCTGAGCTCCCCTGCTCTAGTGCCAAAGACCCCACTCCTGTGGATTCTACGGAAGTTGAATAGTTAGATGATGGTTTTTCAGTCTTTCCTTTTGTGTTTTGTTTATGCGGAAGTCTAGAATTGTCTCATATGTTTATAAATATGTTTTCAGTTATTTAGATTCAAGATAGTTTAAAGACAAACAATGCTATTTGGATTATATGCTCAGACTTATTATTTTTTGTTATTAGATTTCCTATCATGTTGTCCGGTGGCGAACAGACCTAGTTTCCCCATAGGGTAGGTTAAGGCCACCTAATTCAATGGATTTGGATGTAATCTACCTTTTTTTGAAGATAAAATAGAAATGATCTACAAAATTTAAAAAAAAAAAAATGTGATTAGAAAATATATATGTATCAAAGATATCATGCACACCACAGGGCATTCCATGCTACTAAGAAAAAAATATCAATCTAATATGAAAGAAAGTGAATGCATTATTCAACACAAAACCACATTGTCAATCACCCTGGTCCAATACACCAACAGATTAGTCAACTCCGCAAGGTACTCTTAACAAGGTGTCAAACTATCATCCCCATATCCTAGCCACTGATTGAATAAATCATGATGGTTGGAAAAATAAGGGTCACTTTTGCAATGAATTGAATCTACGTATCAAGATGCTAGCAGACTATTTGGCTTTGTCAATTTTATCAAAGAAATAAGTATTTGTATGCTACATAAGCAACTATATTTTAAAATTTTAATAATGTGTTCTCTTTGAAATTTGAATTGTGTTTCTTTATTTCCTATTTTCCACTGTAATGAAATGTAGATTAATTTTATTTCTTATTTGTTGTAGATGTTTCGTGGCTAAATCACAATGCAAAAGCACCAAATTTATAGAATCTTTCTATTCTAGTACTCAGCCAAAGTTATCGCACTTCAAGATGCAAACACAATTAGAATATGTTTGAAAAAAATACACTCGAAGAAGCACAATAGGTTAGAACCTCAACTAAGAAATTATGATAATTATAATTTACGATCGTCTAACATATGTATGACCCTCAAAACTCATTAAATTTATTATGATAATATTATAGGTTGGATTTCCCACATCATAATGATTTGATATATGCCCAGTACAATCTTTGACCATGGGTGATACAACTACTAAATATACCTAATACATACACCATTTCCTTGGAAAATATTAACAAGCAGAAGTGGAAGGTGAAGTACAAGGTGCCTATTATGGAGAAGGTACATACGTGGTTAGAAGAGGAGAAATAGCAACAAGTATAGTTTTCAAGGGAGGAAAAACAAGATTAGAGTGGCAAAGAATGACTTTGACATCAAAAAAGGGTGATATGGAAATACAACACCGCTTTCTACATATATTGATAAAGCCTCAAAAACCAACTGACATAAAAAAATGATATAGGACTTGTTACCCACCACCTATGGATAGTGTATATGGGAGAAAAATTTTCTCCAAAATGGTCCTCAGTCGGAAGCCAACAGCCCTTTGCAGCCCCCAGATAGCTTTATGTGCCATTTTCTCCACTGCTTGAGCCAACCATGTGGTCCCTCGCCCATCTGTTATGAATGTATGTTAGAAGGTGGGCCTTCCGACCCAAAGGTATGGATTTTCATCGGTATAGTTGAGTAGTTTTCCTTACTTTTCATGAGAACTTTTGGGCATGAATTGGTAGGGGTATTCGGAAAAAATAGTGGGTTAGGTTTGTATTCTTGTCTCCAATGCTCGATTGCATGGTTACCCTTGCATCCTAGTCTCGTGGGATCTCCTTTACTAGCCATTAGCTTTAGGGATGGCACTACATGGGAAATATTTATTTTGGTTGCATGGTCTCGCTTCCAAAGACCATCTACATTTCTCCCCTTCCACTCATTTTAACCCCATTCATCTCTTTTCCCATCTGGGTCCACATAGGATTAGCCTCCCCCTTGCCTTTTCTACACCTTGGGTCAGGCCTGGAATGATGCTTCAGAGGTTGTTTCAGTTAAAAAGAAAATTAAAATCACAATTTGGCCAATCTCAACAGGAAATGTACCAAAAAATGCAAAATATGGTCGTGACATACAAATTTAGCACGTGAGGAAAAGCCAAGCATGAGCTATACCCCTTACCTATGATCATCACCCCGGTTCCTATGGACTCTATATGAGCCTCCTCCATCATTAAGGAACCCATGATTGTCCCAAAACCTAGTGGGCGATGAATTGTCACACCTCAAAGGAATCCCTACTAAGGATGCCATAGGAAGCCTATACATACCTAGTATTTAGGGTACTTCAGGGTATACCAAAACTATCCAAAATTCATATCCCCTGCATGGGGGTACCTTCAAAGGCACCCTGTATGCTCAAGGGACACACATAGGTACCCACAAATGACACCTAATTTTTAGGATAATCTAATAAAAAATCCTTAAAAAACTAATCACTAGTTTCCCACCCTTTTCTAATCAGTCCCATCAACTCTCCTACACTCTATAAACCTAAAAATGGTACAAATATTAATGAGTATTTCCTAATTCCCACATACCTTTTTGTTTACTAAATTTTTTTTTTTTTTGTGGAGGTTATCTACATATATTGGGTGCATATCCCCACATAACGAAAATTTGGTATAGGATAGGAATTAACAATCTAATGTTAAAATTGAGGAATAGATAATTTTCCAAGTATTTTATAGTTCAGTCACTGGAAAGATCTTCCCTTAAAATATGTTAGGTGGGCAATGCTTGAACTACTAATTCAACATCCAACACTCCAAATGCTTTGGGGAAAATTAATTCAAGGAAGAAAAATAATTAGGATGTCTAACTGTTGGCATTCATAAAATTTAGAGGGAAATTTTCCTTATCCTATTATAGAGTAATAAAATATTATGTGATGGCTTGGTTCTTGCTATAGTATTATAACTATTTTCAACAAGATGTTTATAGATGAAGTTTAATGCATTCAATGATGTGATAAGTTTTATTGTTTCTTATTATACCATTGTACTTTCTTTTTCCAACATTCTTATTGTTTTCATTAGAATGTTGCACTAATTCTGGTGTTATAGACATATATTTTCTTAACCATGGTGAATTGGTAACTCATTGGATTAATTTTGATAAGGCCCAAGATAAAGACTCTATAGCACCAAGAGTATATCAAATAGTCTGCAAGCCCAATATACCAATAACTTATGACTTAGCAAGAGCCGACATGTCCTGAACCACACCAAGGAGCTCTATCCCAAGGGTCTCCTACTCTTCGAACCTTATCAAAATGGACCAACATATTCTTCATGGGAATTTAAACCTAGTGGATGGGATAAAAAACCATTATCCTAACCACTTGATCACTTGTATTTAGTGCAGTATCTGCATCCCGTAAAAGCTTGCAGCTAGTAGCAATAGTGTCCAATCCCCAAATAACAACATAATTCACATCATATTTCAAATCAAATACTATATTTCCAATTAGGCTCATAATAGTGCTCCTATGTTACAAAGTTAAGCCAAGTAATAGGTGTGATCAATCATTGAAGAACCAATACAATAATTTTTTATTTCAAGCTCCATAGACTAATAGTGCTATGTATAATTCATTATCGTGACATAGTCTTACATTTAAATAGTATAATACACAACACATCCAAGTTGGGAGGTAAGGGAATCCATCTTGATAATAGTTAGAAAAGAGAGCCAAATTTCAAGAAAATGTGTCAAAGGGGCAGGAGAAATGGAGGAAGCATGGGATATACATGACGTGGAAACACATAAAACATAGTTTACATACACATAATGTCTAAGCCAATAGAAATGATAAATACAACTAGAGAATATTTTAATGTTATATACAATGAAATAAATATGCACATTGCAAGTAAAAAATTAAATAATTTTTAAAATTGGTGAATCAATTATCTTCTCATTCAAAGGAAAATTAAGCATACAACAGTACATTATCACCATAATCTAAAAGAAAATATGAAAAAGGAAAAAGGGTTTAAGGGTGTATCATTAACGTAGCTCAGATAAAACATCTCAATCTTCTAGATTCAAGAAACCTAATAATTCCCCCATTATTGTCACTATCCCTTTACGAAGGCTCATCAATACTGCAAGAAACACCTTTATTCAGTTGCAGAATTTTTATTTGTAAGTAAATTTTATTTTTAGGGTTTTATTTGATGTGTAGATTTATTAGTAATCTACATTAGGTTGATAAAGGAGATTTGAGTTTGATAAAAATAAAAATTTAACAAAATTTAAATTTAGAGCACACACATGGCCAAGGGGCAATAGGAGATTGTCATAAGTGTCCATGTCTCCCTGTAGGAAGTAAGAGTGGCCAGGGAGATACAAACCGTCCATCCAAGTATAAGGGATGGCCATTTAATGGGAATCCAATTTAGTAATACATGTCCTCGCAATCCCATCCCTAATGGATGTAGTGGATTTGTTTTAGACCCCTGACATTGTGTACAATTGGTTAGAAAAAAAATGCATAGTTAAGTATTATATTAAAAAATGTAGATAATAAGTACATGTTATTTCATCAATTTTTCTCTCATCATAGACTCTTTATGAATTACTGACAACCCATCATAATAATTCTTGCTGATTCCCCTTTGTTCATAGTCTAAACACAGTTAATCATAGACTTTGACTTGAGGTTGTCTATTTATTAGTAGTAAAACACCTTATGTTCATCTTCGATATGGGTTTAATACTAGTTAATCAACCACATTTGAGTATTAGCTTGAGATAGGGCGATGACACAAGGAATAAGCCATATCGATAACGTCTCAGAATGAAAAATAGAATTAAAGTTCCTCACAAAATAGTGGATACATGCTTAATTTTATCATTTGAAAACCCATATATATGGGGATTACATGATAAGCATAGACAAGTTGTCAACATATCTTCATCACAGTCACTTGTTTTGTACTTGTATACCACAACTAGATACAAAATCAAGTTGGAACTTGGAATAGTACCATTGTAAAATATGCTTGATTTCCTCAACATGTAGAGTGATAGTGTTTCATTACCCCACAAAACGTACAAATCCCATAGCAAAATGTTCACCCCTTTTGTTCCATCTTGTTCACGCAAGCATACTATACCACCTTTATAAGAAAGTTGTTCCATGTGGATGGAGCCAGATACAACTCCTAGGAAAATCTGGCAGAATAGATACCCCAGTCATAGGGTCTCAGTCTCAAAAACATATTCACCTATTATGTACCATCTTTCCCATGCAAACCATTTGTCTATCCTGCATAAGTAGGCTGCTCCAACTTCCATGTGGATGGAACTCAATACAACTCCTACAAAAATATGGCAAAATAGATACCCCAGTAACGAGATCTTAGTTGAAGTATTAAATCATATTAACATTAAAAAAATGGTAATGTCTTATCCAGGAGTTTTAGTGGAAATGTTTTCAAAATGCTAAAGTGGAGGATGCAGCATTACGGGCAACATTCAGAATGTGCACAACCAAATTTCTAGCAGTTCAAAAAAATTGAAGTAGAAAAATCATTTGAATTTCGGATACGTTAATGAATGGAAAATATAGTATGCCAGATATTCCTTCAACAAGCTATAATCCCATTTTCTATCCATAAATTAACCCTTATTACTCTGAACTAGTAAGTAATGGATGCATCTTCCAGGTGACAAGAAAACTAGCAATCTAAGCTAGATATATAAATAGCATTCCAACCATAGCTAATTTTTCGATAGAAATTTCTCCCAACAAACTTCGTTTTTTCTCAAATAGAAACTCAAAAATAAGAATGGCAAATATTTGTGCAATAAACTTAGGGTTGGAGTGTATTTTCGCAAAGAAATTGAAGTTAAAAAATTACATGAATGCGTACGAGAGAAAATTGAAAGAAGAGACGTACCTTCCTGCAAGCATTGGTGGGGGTGAAGAGGACTTGGAGAGAATTACCCAATCCATCTGCTCTATGTAGAAATTTCAAGTTGTGTTATACTCACCTTCACTGCAACAAATATTTCTTCCCCTCTTCTCTGAGAAAACAGTGAAGAACCATCAAACCCCATGCTTATGTTATCAAATGATATGTCTCCTACAAGATTCTTGGCACAAAGAAAACGAAATACAAGGAAATAAAACCCAATATCAATGATGTGTTGCCTACAATCTTCCCGCGACACAGAAAATTAAATGCAAGGAAATAAAACCCAAATAAAAGTCACATTATCTTTGAATTCTTCTTCAAGTGCAAACAACTTGGTCTCTGAGATTTGATTTTGACTAAACATCACTCATGCAAGTAAAGATGGGGTCATTCCACATATCTATTTTAATGGATATTTGGGCCTAAGTCGAGATATGGTCACCATAGGTGTATTTCTATGCCATGGCTAGGCAAGGAAAACAAGTTTATTAGTCCCTAAATTATTCTTTCTCATGTTAATTTCCATGAAGAATATTTCTAGCCTAGAATATGGGTTTTTACTTTGTTTTGCATAATAAAAATGGGTCTCGTGGCCTTTACAATGGCCAAGGAAGAAAATCTTAAAAAAAGGGACCTAATTTTTAAATAATCACTAGGAATTAAAAAGGCTTCAAACCACCACATTAATTATATTATCTAAGGGGTATATGTTGGCCTCTTGGAAGGATGTATTTACAATTCAAAAGTTTTGCACACAATGATTGGGTCTTTGAGCCTCATCATTGGACCTTAATGAAATTAAGAGGCTTTCAAATCACATATGATGCTTACAAGTGTAGGCTTGGTCAAAATAGGAACATAAGGGTCTTAGGCCTTATTTTAATCTTTGATGATTAAGCTTTTTAAATTAGTTCTCAAATAACCATACATGACCTCTATAGGAGATCTTAGGCCTCTATGGGGGATATTTAGTGTTATTAGTATGTTTTACATAACAATAATGGGTCTTAGGCTTGTACCATTGAAAAGGGATGAAATCAATGGCCTTAACCCCAAAAATAAACTATTTTGGCTTGCATTGCGCTTCAGTATCAAAATTGCAATTTTTTGTTTCTGGAGTAACAAAATTAAAAATGACTAGCATAAATGACTAATTCATATGCTTGATGTACTTGTTAGTTGGTAATATTTTTATTATTAGAATATAGTAATCATTCACATTAATCATTTTTTATTTTTTCATTTATTATCTAGTCATGTATTTTAGTTGTGAACTAAATTATTCATTTAAGTTAGTCACTTTTAGTTCAGTCACTTATTATCTAGTCATATATGTTATCCCTCGCCTAAATTAGTCATTTAAGTTAGTAGTTTTTATTTGGGTCACTTAAAATTGCTCAAATTAAATACTAATTCACTTGAAATCATTGTGGTGACTAACTTTTTTAGTCACCTAGTCACTAATTTCTCATTTTGTACTGGTGCTTAGTTGTTTTTTATTTTCCCTGAACTCATTATCATAGCTCTATGATAGTGGTTTCAATATGCTCTTAGTATTTTTCTTTGGAGTTCTATCTTTCATAAATATGAAGTTTTTCATGGATTTGGGACCCTTAGTGTAGGTGATTCACTTTTCTTGAATAAGAGGATCTTCAACTATATGCTTGGGTAATGGTAAGATGTTCATCCTTGGAAGGTATCATTTTGTCACATTTCTTTTTCCTACATCCATCCATTTTAATGCCTTTTCTTTCAAATAATGTCACTTCTATTTATAATAATGAGGCTATTGAAAGTGAAGACCTACTAATTTGGACTAATCTTGAGATTCTTTGTGGAATTTTTTATGGTTTCATATTTTACGGTGACAGTATCCCTGGAGTGAAAATATCGTTAGCATTCCTTTGGTACTCCTAGCATTAGTTACTCTTTTCGAAATACTAAAGATCAGTCTTAACATCATTGAATATATGGTCACATGTATTTCTTATTTTATTGACGCAAAGGGAGTCAACATCATATGAAAATTACTTACATTCTCTTACTCAATTAGCCCTATAGTTTAATTCAATGAAGCATGACTCTAATAGAGAACCCTAGCCCTACAATGTTAATTAACTTTGGTTTATGTCAGAGGTTTTGCTTGCATGAGGACATGCAAGATGATTAGCATGGGGGGATGTTAGGTCCCAGAATTGTCATGTTTAATTCACATTCTCACCCTATGCCTACTCATGGTTTTCATTTTTATTGCTATCATTTTTCACAATTGTTGGGCTAGTAGCTTAAACTTGGAGCATGATCATGTAATTGTTCACTATTTAACATATTTCCTTTATTTCGATAAGATTTGCATCAAAATGATTATTGATGACTATTTTTGTGTTGTTTCAGGGAGGCATATGAAATCACGATTAAATATACACATGCATCAACAATTAATTGCACCAAGTTATGTTCCTACATGAGAACTCCTACACTAGCATTCCTACACCGATTTGGGGCTTTGACATCTCGACACATTTTTGGGGAAAAAAAAGATGGTTATTCTCCAAAATGATGTTCTAACACCTTCCCATTTCCACCCAGGTCGCATGTGTGGCTCTATAGAATCCAATCATCATATCTTCTCATAATTCACACAGTTTCAAACTGCCAAGTTTAACCTCGATTTTCGTCCATGTGGAGGTGAAGCTCGAAAATCCAAACAAATGGGTCTTTTTACCAGTATAAAAAATTATCTAGAGCCCAAACCATTTACCAAAATTTGCATTGGTATGAAAGTTATGCTTGGGTATTTGAATTAGTTTTATAAAAAATGATTTTTTTTTTCCAGAATCCTAGGCTCAAAATTCGCACAGTTTCGAAGCTGCCAAGTTTGACCTCGATTTCCGTGCAGCTAGAAGTGAAGCTTGAAAATACGAGAAAATGGGTTTTTACTAGTGTAATAAATTATCTAGAACCTTAACCGTTTCCCAAGATTCTCATTCTTCTAAAAGCTACATGCGGGTCTTTGAAGCAGTTTTATAAATAAATAAAAAAATTGTTTTTCCAGAATTCTAGGATCTTGCCCAAATTTCCAAAAAAATGGAATATTTGTATCAGATCTGCATTTTATTGATGGGACAATAGTTGTACTAGTCTCCTATTAATGGAAAATAATTGGGATTCACTTCCTCATTTTCTTTGTAATGGATTGGCTAGTCTAAAGCCAAATTTGTACCATGAAATGTATAAAAACAGAGCTATGGCTCTAGGCCTTTAGCGAGAAAACCATTTTATTTGTACCTTGATGTTGTTGAACTGAGTGTTGGGGGTTCTACCCCCTTCCCTCTGATCAATTGGAGGTTGTACTACTGCAAATGTTGTAAAAGACTGAGATTTTAATTTAATTCCAAGTTCATGTGTCTCTTATGTTTATTTTCTTTATTTTTAATTTCACTCGCATAATTTAAGAGTTTTCCTTAAAGGGAAATAAGTTGGTTGGCCAAGGCCCAGCCAACCCAACTCATCCTCCCTCTATTTCATAGTGTTTGATATCTAGTATGTTGGTGTGAACAGAGTAATTTTATTTCCTTGCTTGAACTAGAAGATTAGTGAAACCCTTGTGATTGTTTGGATGTATAATCTCATATTTAATGACTCATAGCATGGTATGCTGGGTTGATTTTATTTCATGTTCTGTCTTTTTATTTCTTCCTGAAAGCATCGCACTTTTATTTCCTTTTTCTAAGAATCATTTTTGAAGCTATTTCCGAAAGATTGAATTTGGTTGTGACTTTCGTGATTTCAGATTGGTTTGTTTCCTTACAACATTGTGTTCCCTCATATGAAAAGAAGATCTAGTTGCATATTCATAACTTTTTGTTCGAAGATAAGGCTGCAATGATTTCTTCACATAAACTTAAGCAAAACATTATCGAGCACTAGAATCCTTATGAAATTTTTCTGGGCTCAAGGGTTTTGTAAATTTAATATTTTGGAACAGAGTATATCTTACTGTGAAAGATATCTGAAGAGGATTAGTTTGTCTTTTGGATAGAGTAATTTTACTTCAATGTAGTCTTTTCTTTTCTGCCATTGTGAGTACTTCTTTTAGTCTTTGCAGTAATTTTCATTAATTCTTTCTTTGGATTCATAATTTCTTTCATTTACGTTCAAGTTGAATTTTTCCTTTCTATTTTGTTCATTTCCAGTTTACTAGTAATAGCACATTAATACATGAGTGAAGGGTGATTGAAAGTAAGTATGTTCTAGTGCAGGAATAGTGAGTTATTAGTACAATAAAAATGAATTTATTAGTGTAGGAACAGAACATTTTAGTACCAGAACATAATTCTCTTGTACAAGAACAGAACATTCCAGTACAGGAAAAGATAATTACAGTACCAGAACAGAGTATTTCAGTACAGGAACATGGTCATTTCGGTACAGGAACAAAATTGTCTTAACATAAACGAAATCACTCTATTTTCCTACTATAGGAATATATTTACTTTTCAAATATTTTGAGTTTTTCAATTTATTTGTTGAGTGGCATGAATTCTAAGTTTATTTATTTCTTTTAAGAAGTATTTTTTCCAGTAAAATCTTTTTCTGCTATTTTTTGAATGAGAGTTCAGTTTGCAGTGTGGTGTGAACAATTTCTACACAAGTTAGGGTTTTGTTGTGTAGGTTGCTAGAGTCTCTCTCTAGAATTTCTAGTGTTATGCCTCGAAGTTCACGAACTCCCGGATTGACAATTAAATGTTGGTCCGTTAATATGCCATATACTGCGCCATATACTGCACCCAACACATACTGAATACAAACCAAAATTAACTACAAAAATTTGATATCCCACCAACATTATTCATGTTTTGAAGAATAAATTTTCGCCAATGCCTAAGCACTAGAACTTGGGGGATATGTAATATCTCTAGTGTCATAATCATTCACTATATAACCCTCTACATAGGCCAAAAAAGAATCCAAACTATCCAAGAAAAAAATATTATTACAGAGCATTATTTTAATTTCCTCTAGTGAGGAGAAGACATTATAATTCTCCACCTGCTAATCTTTGAGAACCAACAACAACAGGGTTAACATTTGTTGATGTAAAGCTAGTGAATTCATAAATTGTCTCTTCTGACTCTCGTTTTTCCCATAGTTAGGAACCCACTTCGAACCTTCAACAAGCAACTTAGAATCTGAATGGTATGGGAAATCCTGACCATGTTGTCTCTCAAACTCCCGAAGTTCATTTCTTATCTCAAGTGAGAGATCATTGAAGCAAGTAGCCATTGAATCACAGTCAAGGGGATGAACCCTCATTTTCCTGGAGAGATATTACAACCACCACCCCACCTGCAACTCAATCATTATCCTGGAGGATTCAACACTACAAATAAGAGATGATTTGGACAACTGTTGAAAATCCCACACACTACGAAAAAAGTAAGAAAAAATATTAGACACACCACCTTGACAACTAGACTATAAACCCACTAAATCATCGCCAAATCTCCAAACCAATGGTTCAATATCCACTGAGTTATCAGGTGGGACAAAAAACTCCCCGCAACCCAGCACCATGAAACACAAGACTCTAAAATTCCCTAGAATAAGGTAAGACTCACCTATGCTCGGAGAGAACAGAAAACCCCAGATAAAATGCACATACAAAGCAGTGCCACCTTTTGTCAAATGACCCAATACAATTGGAAATAACCTCAAAAATAAAAAAACTTCTCATTACTATATATATATATATATATATATATATATATATATATATATATATATATATATATATATATATATATATATATATATATAACTCAGGGCTTCCCGAAAACTAAGTCTCTGTGACTAATTATCCCAAAGAACAAGAGTAGAAAATAACAATTAAACACCTCTAAGAGTTGAGTTGTAAGGGACTCGAAAACCAACTTCGAAAACGTAATTTGACACAGTGATTGAAAATAACCACCAAAAGAATAACACAATACATGAAACTGAAAAATTATAAAAGGTAATTGTTGTCACTATGACAACATCCTCCAAAATTTTTCTTACACTTGAACTTTAGATCCTACTTGTGATCATATAATTTTTCGTTCCTCGATTGCTTGTAGTCACTTCATGGTCAGTTTATGTTTCTTAACTCTCAAATTTACTTGGTTACACATGCCTAGCATTCGATGTAGTCACAAGCACTTTTCTTATAAGAAATCCTAGCAATAATGTGTATATTAGAAAGTCAAACCCTGCGCAATCCTAGTTGAAAGTGATTGCGCAAAGGTAAGAGACAAACATTGCACATATATATGTGGTTGATGAATGTGCAATCCAAATAGGTTGTGCTTGTGTGGTCTTTAAGGACACTGATTGGGAAATTCCTGAAGACAGAGACTGTGTAGTCCTTGCTGATAGACAGTTCACAATCCCAAGATTGATAGTTCCCTTACTGTCGGTTGTGATCATATCATCTTTCAATGTGATTTTTCTCAACTGCCACCTTTATGCACTTTGGTTTTCATTAGTATCACTTTCACTTTTGACACTATCATTTTTTCTTGCTTTCATTTATACAAGTGGCACTTTTGTGCCCTCTTCGCTATAGCATGCCTCGATTCCATTTTTTTAGCTTTTGCAAAGTCTCGTCACAAGTGTCATATTTTAGCATGAGAAGTGCCACACATTGTGAAAGCAGAGTTTTGGGTTCATTTTAAGAGGAAAACTTGGTGTTGGTGGGCCCTATTTATCATATAGGCATGTATTAGACTCATTCCCAAATTTTCATGCATTGTCGTACCAGCTTCGCTATTATCGTCACAAAATGTATCCTAAGTGTCACACTTAGAGGTAAGTGGTGTTATATTGTCATTTTGATGAGTACATGTTGATTGTGGATGGTAAGTGCTTCGTTACTCAGTATCTGATTGTTTATAAGTGTGTGATAATGTTCAAGTCATGTTTTGGTCTCATCTCTCTGTTCTCTGGTCCTCACACTTTGTCATTTTCTACAATTGATCCTTCTCTAGTCAACCTCCTTCTAAACTGCCTCCATAAACTATGCATTACGCAATCTTAGGCCACAAGAATCCTATCCTTCCTCTTCGAACTATGTAATGCACAACCACTTCCTCCAATGATTGCGCATTACGTAGTCATAGTGCTCAATATCAGCCTCCTACTCACTGGAATTGTGCAATTAAGACTTCCAGTCAGCCTCTTTATATGGATTGTGTAGTTGCAGCCAATAATCTCTCTCTCTCTACTTCCCTAAACTACACAACTACATAATCGAGATTCCCAATTTCCCTCTGTAACAGTGCATTGCTCAGTTACAGTGGGAAAATCCTTCCTCATTGTAACCCTCAACTGCGCAATCATCCTTCTTAGGTTTCCACAAATACTCACTATGTAGTTGCAAGAATAAGTCGCTTGCTCTTACCCTCTGAAACTGTGCATTGTGCAATCCCTGAGCCTTCCTCCCAGTATAGTACCCAGTTCCAGGACAACCAATGGATTTCATGAAGAGAATTAGATTAGTATATCTCTGAACTAATGTGTCTTATCATGAGTGGATTTCACTTGCAAATATTATATCTCAACATACAAGATTATTTTTAGAGAGGAATATAAGGAAACTATGCTAAAAGACACTTGTGAAGTTGGAACCATGAATAATTCATCGAGCAAGAAGATGAAGGGACACTAGTTTACGACATAATATCAAAGATTAGAATCACATGAAGACTCCATATCAATCATCCCCTTGGAGGATGAAGACGAAGCACATGCAATATCCATCATGGAGATACAAAGAAAGCATCAAAAGGAGAAGCTTGGAAATGCCACATCATCATGAAGTTCCATGTCATCATTCTCAAGAGTCATCTCAAGAGTCACATGTGTCATAATTGCTTGCCACATCATTTGTGAAATGTTATTTTGTAATTTCCCAAAATGATAAAATGAAAAATATATGGAAGACCAAGGGTCCCACGTGGAATATGAAGAGTCTCTATTGAGTTATAAAGGCATATAGAAGCTCAAAGGTCATGTAAGAATTTGAAAATTCATTGTAGAAGCTCAAGATTCATGAGGGAGGTCAAGGGTCATGTGGGAGGTGGAGAATCACCTCATTTGTTATAAATACACCCTCAATTCTCAAGCAAAAGGACTTTTGAGACTTGAACTTCCCACCTTGGCTTCTCTAGCATTGGCATAGGAGAGAAGATATTTCTTTAGAGGAGAAAGTGGTGACTTAATGTTCCACTATTGGGGATAGAATGCAGCATTGTACTTGTATATCTTGCACTTCCAATTAATAAATAGACCTTGATGAGCCAAATATTTTTCCTCCATGTATCGTGAATATAGTAAGACTACTATTTATATGTTTTCGATATGTTTTTTTTTCTCATGTACTAAGGAAATAGAACTATTTTAGTGGCTTTGGTACTTACCTTGTTGAAGGTGTTTTGTATTTGGGTTTATGATCATGGTTTTCTTGTGAACTAATTTGCAGGTTAACTAGCATGGAAATTTTTAGGGGCTAATATTCGCTGGTGGGCTAATTTTCCATGATTTTTCCACAAAAATAATTTGCCAATTTCCATTTTTTATAAAAATGATTCACCAAAATTTTACAATATAAAATTATTTTACCTTAAAAATCGCCAAAATTATATAGAGAAAATATATAAAATCATTATAAATTTGAATAATTTTACAAGTATATCAATAAAAAATTTATACTTTCCATATTAGGGACTATTGAGATTCGCCAATGTTTTTAAACTTCAGGATAATTTTCCATTCTTAAAATTTTCCCTGTTAACTAGTGATCCTCTTATGCTCTTGTGTGTTTCTTTTAGGATAGTATTATTAGTTTTTTTCTATAAGCTTGCTCTCTTTCTCCTTGTTGTGAAATTACCTTATATACATCGCAATTGTATGCCTCACAATGTTGACTTACTTGCTTGTTTCAAAGAATGTTTTCATAACCTCTTATTTTAATATTGAAAACCAAGGAAAATCCCTAAGGATAATGGCAATCGACCGTAATTCCGGTTGGGGCTCCTACTCCAAACACTATGAGGTCTAATTGGGACTTCACATTAGGGAGACCCCCTTGTTTGATAGATTTCCAACACCGTCAACAGTTGGAGCTAGAAAGAGGGCCATATGAAAATTTGTGTTCGTTGAGTCTATTATGAATATCTCCTCTTAAATGGCTCTTTCCCAAATCATAATCCCAGAGTGTTTTTATAATAGATAAAATATTTCAATCCCTGCGGAATTAATTGATGAATTGTCAAATTTGAAGTTTGATGGCGAAGGTGAAAATTTCATATCTCAACATAAATATTTGTTTCTCAAATTTTGTGAATATTATGAAATAATTTGTGAAGATGTTGCTAGTAAATTTTTCACCCTTACTCTTGAAGGTCAAGTTAAGAAATGGTGTCAGGCTTTACCAACTACTTCCATTCATTCATTCAAACAACTCGTTATGGAGCTTCATCAAGACTTTGACAAGTATGATTATCATGATGTTTATAATAGAATTGATAAACTTAGAATGAAACCTGGTGAATATGTAGAGGATTTTCTTAATCAGTTTCTTCACCTTTTCTATAATTTCCTGAGGGAGTGATTGATTTGAATTTATCATGGAAAAATTTTGAGAGTTTGATTCTACTTACCATGAAATATTTTGAATTTGAACCCCTGGATGATTTTCCTCTCCCAACTTATGTTCATCATGATACACCCAAATTGTTTTAGGAGGAACCTACTATGCATTTTGTTCCTTGTCCTCCTCCTTTCTCAATACCAATTCAGGTCCCTCCTTATGATGATGTTAAAATTGGAAAATCTGAAAAACAAGTCGTTGATCCCTCTCCTCCACCTTCATCCCCTTTTCATGCTTTAGATCCTATGGGGGAGAACTTGTAATGGTTTAGTAACTATAAGGAGACTGAGGTGAAGGTTTATCTTGTAGTTTTTCACGGTCACATCAATATGCATAATTCAAGTATTGAATCTGATTTAAGTGAAAGAATGATTTCCTCAAGGGATACTCTTCAACCTCTACCATTCATGTCTCAGGATTCCTTGTTTCATGGTCCACTTGATCAACCTGCTTAAACTCTTAATGATTCTCAACCTATTGTACCAGACAGTGATCATTTAGAAGGAAGTTGAATTTCACATGTATAGGAGAAAAGCAATGAAGATATGTTTCATATTTCTTCGCTCTTCCAGGATGACAGTCTTACATTTCTGGCTTATCATCATTATTTTGATTATGATAACCTGTCAAATGATTTAAAATCCTTCATTTAAGTTGAGACTTTGAACAAACATCACCATGACATCCCTATTTCCATTAACGTAAGTGGTGATAGATATCCAAGTACATCAAATGATGTATTTTCTTATTTTGAACGCTTAGATTTGTGAAGCATAGATTTGGAATATGCTCCTCATAGCTTGTGATCTTCATTTATGGGATGGGATACTCTTTCAATTCAGAGTGATTTTGAAATTTCTTTGATTCATTCATCTTTAGATATAAAATTTGAAAAAATAAGTCGTTGGGCTTTTGAATCTTCAATATATCATGTTTAAGAAATGCAATATCAATCTGAACATTACATTGATATGCATGTCTTCGATCATTATGATGATGAATATAATATCATGGATATAACATGCATGTTGGTTTGTTGTTCTTACAAGCTCAATCTGATTTAGTTATAACTGGTCTTTTTCCCCCTGAGTCTTTTCATCTTCCCTCACCTCTAACACATTATTCATTGTACTTATATATGTTGGATAAGTCTGTTAGACCAACAAATTTTCTTAATTCCTTAGATATTTATTTATTTGGTCGCGATTTAAAATAGGTATAGGATGGTGTGGTCCTATAATCATAGGATGAGAATCTTGAATCTATTATTCGTGATTTGTCCAATTTTAAATCTTTCATATGTTAGGAGGAATATGCCACAATTCTAAATGATCAAGGGAGTTTTTCAATTTATGTATCTTAATTTTCTATCCATCAAGAATCTATTTTTTTTATCTTGAGTCTAATCAAACCAATGGCATTAATAGTGTTTTCATTGAAACATATGATGATATTGGTGCATATCTACCTATTGATTTTTCTAAGCCACCCAAATTCAATGATCCACCATAAGAAAGTTCAAAGACCTGTCAGAGAGTCAAGGAATTTCAGCCCCTTCTGATGGTTATGTATGGTTCTCGCAATCCCGTTGAGATATTTGAACTAATTTAGATCCATATTTTCACGCATAATTATTTCCTTAACATTCATCCACTCGAAGTGAGCTCACTCTTGAAGGAATTTCAACGATGTCAAGTTGATTCTATAAACCCTCAAGATAGATTTTTTTATCAGATGGAATATTCTTGCTTCGATACTTCTTCATCATGTGAATCCCTTTCATCACACTCAGCATTGGAGAGCATATATTTTATGGATACACACAGCTTGAAAGCATGTCAATATAATTACCAAGAAAAAGGTCATTTTGGGTTGGAATATTCCTTCATATCAAACACTTATGAGATCAATCACATTCCTACCCCTTTTGTGTGTGTTATGAGTTTAACCATGTTTTTGGCAGAATCTCTCTTCTTGAGTGCCATTAAATGCTTCAATAATTTGGTGTATCAAAACCCTCATTTTTATGTGGATAGTAGTTTTTATTTGACCCTTGCTTCTAATCTTTCACCGACGTGGTTTCCTAATTGGTTTCTTGGATTTATAATGTTAGAAATTGTATTTAATACCTTTAGTTTTCATACATGGTGTCTAGTCATATATAAAGGGAACCAATTGAGAATCAAGGGTCTTATGGCCACCAATTTGATCATAATAATGGTTATAAAAACTATCACTCAATTAATCTTTTTCCTATTAACACACATGATGATAGTTGTTTTACATTGATTTATTTTTTTGAACCCAGTGATCTTCATGGTTTATCATTTCATAATTTAGATGCTTATAAGATAGTTGAGGCACTTCATCTTGAGATGATGGTTATTTCTAGTCCCCGCCATATTGAAAATATTTATTGACAAGATCATATCAAATCTCCCCTACAAGATCCTCTTTTTTATTCTAATGCATTGATCAAAAATTCATTTTCTTTCTATACTTAGGGTTTTCAAATTGGTTGTTTTCAATATCAATATCCAATAGTTGAATGGTTAGATCAATCTCATTTGGAAAGATCCATTTAAAATCACAAGTTTTTATATTTCTTGATGTTTGTAAATACTGAAAACACAACTGGATGTACTTCTACAAGAATCCTTAAAGGTTTGTATCTAAACGTCATTTCAAGAAACAAGGTAAATTTTGAAACTGGTTAAAGGTATTTAGTATGGCACATCTTTCTATTGATAAGAAAGACCTTCAATATATTGTGCAATTTTCTCACGTTCTTATCTTTTTTGTTGCACATTATGTTATAGCAATTATAATTTCTTGTATCTTTGTGATTGTAGGTCGGGAATGGTTATGTGGCTTACTTTGGAAATTTCACTACACTTACCCTAACCTTCTATCCCATTAGGTTAGAAGTAGGATTAGGTTCCTTCATCTCTTTGATTGCATTGAATTTAGTTTTTTTTCTTTGTTTTTTTCCCATGCTCATTTTTAGTTAAGGTTTACATCCGTTTTGCTTTTTATTTTTTCTTATTGTTACACCTTATCTTTTCTTTCTTGATTTTACGTAATAAGACTCTACATGAAAATTTTCTTTCTTGGCTTAAAAGAAAACACGGAAAAACTTGAAAAGGTAAATCGCGATAATGAACGACACTTGGATAATCTATAATCATCTTCTTTTTCTTGGTTTACATTTATTTAAAGTCGATGATGTTTGGATGAAAATTACGTTTCGTTCTAGACAAAAAAGTCTTTTTCCAAACTACAAAACCCATATCTTTATTAGGATATTCATTATGACTCAACCTTGTATTGAATGGTGTTTCAACATGTTGACTCAAAAAGTAGATAAGGGAAAGGATAAAAAATTTAAAACGAGCATATTAACTTCTTTTATCTTTCAAATCCCTTAAACAAGGACCAACCCCTCCTGCTCTTAATAAATCAGGATCCCTCTTCCACCCATGCTATAAATGTTCAATCATTTCTTCAAGCATGTATTTAAGAAAATAAAATAAAATATGAAGAAGAGAAAGGCTTCCTACGTAGAGAGGTGAAGCAAGAAACTTGACTGCAGTATTGTCTAGGCATGCTAGCAACGAAATGATGCTTGTCTCCTTGAGGTGACTCCATCAGGGTATTTTCCAAACTCGTTGGAAGTAGAGAAATACTAAGGAATGTGCTTAAAAGGCTCAGTATACTTATTATCCTTTTCCCCTATCGAAACAATTGACTTGTGACTAATCTTATGTTGATGTGTTTAATGTTGTGCAAGGAAAAGAAGGGACTATAACTTTAACCAGGATAAGTAAAAAAGTTGGGTAAATCCACATGGAAAATCAATACTTCCTAAAATATTTAGGCCTTACACTCAAAGATAATACCTAAAAAAATAATTTGGAGTTATACCAATGTGTCTCCAAGTGTTTTCATTGTGATAACACCCTCTAAAACTTTCCTTAAACTTAAATTTTGGAGCCTATTTATGATCCTATAATCTTTCATTCCTTGATTTCTCATAGTCAGTTCATGTTTGATTTATGTTTCTTAAATTTTAGAGTCACTTGCTTACACATTCCTAGCTTTAGATGTAGTCACAAGCACTTTTCGAACAAGAAAGCCTAGCAGTTATATGTATATTAGAAAGTCAAACCAAGTGAAATCCTAACTGACAGTGATTGCGCAAAGGTAGGAGACGGTCATTATGTAGCTCTATGTGGTTGATGACTTCTTAGCCCCAATATTTTTTCCTTGTGTAGTCTCTAAGGACAGTGATTGTGCAATTCCTAGAGACAGGGACTACACAGTCCTTGTTGACAGTCGGTGCAAAATCCCAAGATTGATATTTCCCTCACTATCGGTGCTGATCATATCATCTTTTGAAGTGAGTTTTACAACTTCCACTTTTGTGCACTTTAGTTTTCATTAATATTTCTTTCACTTTTGCGATTGTATTTTTTTCTTTATTTCATTTATACAAGTTGGGTTTTTGTTTCCTCTTTTATATAGCATGTGTCGCTTCCACTTTTTTTAGCTTTTGCAAAGTCTCGATGCGGGTGTCATATTTTTCCATGGGAAGTGTCACACGTTGTGAAAGCGGAGTCTTGGGTTCATTTCAAGAGTAAATTTTGGTGTCGATGGATCCTATTTATCATATAGACATGTATTTCACTCATTCCCAAAGTTTCATGCACTATCATACTAGTCTCGTCACTATCGTCGCAAAGTGTATCCTAAGTGTCACACTTGGAGGTAAGTGTTGTTATGTTATTGTTTCAATGAGGACATGTTGATTTCGAATGGTAAGTTCTTCCTTTTTGAGTATTTGATCATCTATAAGTGTGTGATCATGTTAAATTTATGTTATTGTTTCATCTCTATACTCTCTAGTCCCACACTTACTCATTTTCTACAATTGATCCTTCTGTGGTCAACCTCCTTCCAAACTTCCTTCGTGAACTACCAATTACAAAGTCTCGGGTCACAAGAATCATTTCCTTCCTCTTGGAACTACAAAATGCATAGTCACTACCTCTAAGGACTATGCATTTTGCAGTCATAGTGCTTAATATTATCCTCCTGCTCCCTAATATTGTGCAATACATTCTTCCATTTAGCCTCTTTCTTTTCTTTGTGTAGTTTCAACCAATAGTCTCCCTCTCTGCTTCCCTGAACTTCACAACTGGGTAATGCATATGCCTAGGTTCCCTATAGAACTGTGCATTGCGCAGTCACAATGGGAAAATCATGCCTCACTCTGACCCTCAACTATGTAATCCTCCTTCTCAAGCCTCCAGAATTGTGCAATACATAGTTGTAAGCCTCATTCCCTTATTCCTGGCCTTTGGAACTATGCACTACACAATACTTGAGCCTTTCTCCCAATCCAATACCTAGTTCCAGGTCAATCAATGGATTTCATGAAGAGAATTATATTAGGATATTTATAGATTGATGTAATCTTGTCATAAGTGTATTTAAATTGCATCTACTATATCTCAACATGATAATATGATTCTCGAAGAGGAAAAGAAGGAAATTATGCTAAAATACACTTATGAATCTAGAACCCTGAAGAAGTCATTGAACAAGAAGAGGAAGGGACACTAGCTTACGACAGAATATCAAAGATCGGAATCATATGAAGACTCCATATCAATTATCCCCTTGGAGGATGAAGACAAAGCACATGCAAGATCCATAATGAAGATGCAAATAAAGTAGCAAAAGGAGCAGCTTGGAAATGCCACATCATCATGAAGTTCCATATCATCATTTTCAAGAGTCATCTCAAGAGTCACATGTGTCATAATGTTTTGCCACATCATCTATGGAATGTAATTGTGTAATTTCCAAAAATGATAAAACGTAAAATATGTGGAATAATAAGGGTCCCACATGGAATATGAAGAGTCACTACTGAGTTCTAAAGACATATAGAAGCTCAAAGGTCATGTAAGAATTTTAAAAGTCATTTTAGAAGCTCAAGAGTCATGAGAGAGGTCAAGAGTCACATGGGAGGTGGATAATCACCTCATTTGTTATAAGTACACCCTCAAAACTCAAGAAAAATTAATTTTTGGACTTGAATTTTCCACCTTGGCTTCTATAAGATTGGCATAGGAGAGAAGATCTTTCTTTGGAGGAGAAAGTGGTGATGTAATATTCCACTATTGGGGCTAGTGTGGCAGCATTGTGGTTGTATATCTTGGAACTTCCACTTAATATATAAAGCTTGATGAGCCAACACATTTTCATGCATGTATCATGAATATAGTAAGATTATTATTTATATGTTTTTGGTATGTGTTTTGTTCACATGTACTAAGGAAATTGAGCTATTTCAGTGGCTTTGGTACTTACCTTGTTGAAGGTGTGTTGTATTTGGTTTGATGATTGTTAACTCTATTTCTCAAGATTGACATCCCAAATTTTCAATGAAATCTGCAACAATGTTTCCCAATCTCCTAGAGTGATGGACTATTGTGTATTCCAAAATTCTAAGGAGTCCCTGAATGCTTCCAAATATACACTCCAAATGCCATATTTTTTTTTATTTACCTAAAGGTTGACCATTTATTAGCTATTGGGAATAATGGTTAACAATATGGGAATCTTCTTTGACCTATAATAATCGATAAACTTCTCGAATGGCTATTTGAAGTAATTTTTCCAACTCTGGAAAGTACACCATGTTATTGTTGTTTGATCCACAACTATGTGCAAATACCCTCAAAGTTTAAGAATTACAATCTATAAATACACCTATGAAGCCAAAAAGCCCGAGGTTTCCTTCCAACACCCCATAAAAATTAAATTTGATGAAACCTATCAGTGGTGGGGTGAAATAAAGTTGTGATTGAGAACTCATATACCTAAACGATTCCTTATGGGGGAAACGTGTCTTCTATTCCAGCTCCAGTTTCTTCAGAATGTCTGCCTCAAAAATAACTACCTTCTAATAATTAGTTGACCATGACGTTGCTAATATTAATTATTTTATATTATGTGTGATCACATCTCTAACTACTACTACATTCTTTCTTTTATCCCTAGATATTTTTAAATTTCACTCCTTCCATAAATTCCAAAGAATGAAGCCTCCTGCCACCATCCAAGCCCTATTGACAATTGTATTCACAAAAAAATATGAGTTTCATTGAGCCATTAGAGAAAATTTGATGTATCATATGGGCCTTCTAAGGAATATTACAAAATAATAGTGGAAATAATAAAATAATATTAGATGACATCACTAAATTTTAGAGGGAAAATAGAAAAACTATTTTTTCAACTTGTATTTTCAACTTATCTCCCTACGTTTTTACTCAAATTTCAAGTGGGATTGCTCACAAGATGCATAATTTAATTCCAAATCCAATGAGTAGCCATGATGCATACTTTTGATGGACCTTGCTAAACGAGAAATAAAAAATGCGTGAAAATATGTGATTGCAAACACATTTTTCATGTAGCAGAGTCCATTGAAAGTATGAAACATGGATACTCCTTGGATGATGAATTAAACTAAGCATACAATGAGTACTCCCACTCAAAATTTTAGTAAACTAGTAGGGATATAATTTGAAAATACAAGTTGAAAAAGTAGATTTTTTTTTTTAATATTTTATTTTATTACTCCAAAAATGGTGAATCATCCCCCATGGTTGACATCATCACATTCAATCCTATTGGTTCTTATAAAGTTGATTTTGGTTGTACATTTTTGTTTTTAGGCCCATTTTATATCTTAAAATTTCTCTAATGAAGGGATGATAATAAATCATCTTTATTCTGACTATCTTGTCCAAAAATGAATGAGAGTAGAGACGATACTTCCGTAGTAAGAGTGCAATAATTAAGAAAGTTATCCATTGTCTCTTCCACAAAATGAAAAATAAATCATAGGGAAGGGCCTTCAAAAAAAAAAATTAATACGATCTCAATTGATTATTTTGCGCCTCCCTACCAGCCATAGAAAAAGTGATACTTTAGTCCAAAGTATACCAAACCATATTTGTCACCAAATTAATATTTTTTATATACCTATAAATCCTGCAAGAAGGGAATAAGCTTTGTTTAAAGTAAACATGGTGATAGGTTTCAAACCCCATCTCATCTTATCCTGGTTTGGCGTAATCCTTATCATTATTTCCAACAACTCTTGCTTCATACTTTCCCATGGAAACTCCTTAGGAAATGAAGGCTAATATTCTTGTTATTTCCACGAACTCCATACAATTGATTCCTACATTATTTTTTTGATAATACACTAATCTAACAACTCCCAAACTAATGGTAATAGCTTTCAAATTTTGAATATCTTCACTCTCTAATAGACATCGGAGTTGTTCCCAAGAATCATCCCAAAATAATGTTATTTATCCGTTCCTTACCTCCCAAAAAGCATACTTTTTTGCAACATATTGATTTTCCTGAGCCCACATCCATAAGGCCAATCCTGATATGTTTAAATATTATATGAGCCTCTCCTCTTGAGACATGAGAAGGGCATATTTCCTTGAGCATATATGTTTCCATTTTCCATCTCCCTCTAACACCCAACCATAATTTAGCTCCTAAGGTTCCACTTAATGTTTCTAGATCTCATATGCCCAACCCCCTACCAACCTAGGCAAACATAGTATCTCCCATGCCATGAGTGACCATTTCTTCGTCTTATTAGATCTCTGCCATAAAAGGTCTCTCCACTTAGAAATAAAATCCTTCCAAATCGATTTTGGCACTGGCATAAGTAACATCTGATATATTGGAATGGCATGAAGCACTAACTAATTGAGCATTACTATTATTTACAAATTCAAAGCTCAAAACACCCAGTTATTGATTCTATTAGTGATCTTCTTGAGAATTTATTTCCAACATAAAATTATTGGTAGATTTAGAACCAAGGGAACCCCAAAGTACTTATAAGAGAGACAAGCTATTTGAATCTCCATCAATCGAGCCAAATTAAATTGAATTAATTCTTTGAAATTGAAAAATAATATATTATTTTATCATTACTAATGAGTGTACCCGAGGCTTCCATAAAAATTGAAAATAAAGAATGAATCTTTATTTCTTCTCTGATATTAGGTTGGAAAAATAAGAAAACATCATCCATGAATTATTGGTGATAATAGGTAGGTCATCTCTAAATAAATGCAACTCTTAGATCAACCCTCTAGAACTAGAATCATTGAAGAATAATCCTAACCCCTCCATAACAAAAATGAATAAGAAAGGGTACAATGAATCTCCCTGTCTGAGCCCACAAGATGGATTAAAAGTCCCAAAGCGAGATCCATTAATCAAAATAGAAAATAAGGGTGTATACAATAGATCTCACCCAATAAATCCACTATCATGAGAATCCAAAATCATTAATGACCTGCAATAAATAATCCTAGATAATCATATCATAGGCCTTAGAAAATTCAAGGATTATCATCATACCTAGATCCTTTGACTCTTCAACAAATGAATAATATCATAATTTCTTCTGATACTTTAAAACCCTCCACAAATCCTATTTGTCCAGGTGAAATTAGAAACTTTAATAAAGGTTTCAACCAATTAACAATGATCGAGGAAATTATCTTGTAAATTACATTGCATAGTGAAATGGGTGTGAATCTGCTAGGGTCTTTAGATTTTTTTTTATGCAACCAGATCATAAAAGAGAAGAAAATATAGATCAACGACTTGAAAATTAGCCTTTTCGAGGGGGCTACCTCCTTTAAATCACATAAATGAAAAATTATTTGATGATATAAATGACAAGACCTCCTTGGTATATATAGGAGTCTAAGGGGTCATAATATAATAGGAGACTACATAACAATAATAATTTAAGGGCACAACAATAAAAATAGTGGACTTCTATGGGGAACAACAATTATAATAAGGGGAATACACTAAAATAAAAATAAGGGGGCTACACTAGTACTATAAGTACCTAACATGTCCCTATCCTTCAAAAAAGTGTTGTCCTCAATGCTTGAGTAGTTTTGAATGCTTCTGTATAAAATTTTCATCCCCTAATGTGGAATATTTAGAGGGTAAGTTCTTCCACTTAATAAGATACTCTGAACTTGATCGATTCCATATTTTTTGGGTTCTTGAGTCAGTGACTGCTTCAGGATCCAATATTATTTTCCCTTATTCATCAAGTTCTGATAATATTTTTTGAACTAGGAGCTTTTTAGTGATAACCTTGTTTAAACATGAAACATGGAAAACTTGGTGTACTCAGGAAGATGCAACAAATTCCAATTTGTATGCCATAGTACCAATATTTTGCAACACTTTGTAAGGACCATAGTACTTGGGTGATAATTTATTATCCTTCTTAGCTTGCTTGAGGGGCATTTGTTTCTATGGTTGTAGTTGTAAAAATATCTAAACGCCTACATCAAACTTTCTTTCACTGTAATGTTGACCTACTTGTTGTTTCATTCGATTCTATGTCAAAGTGAGGTTATCATTTAAGAGTTGTATAAATTTTTGATGATGCTCGATGTGATCTTCCACTACTTGATCCTTAGAATTTTCTCTTAAATATGATGTGATGGATGGTGGATGATATTCATAAAGTTCCATAAATGTTATCATCTTTGCTACAGTATGGAAGGAAGTGTTATACCACCATTCAACCAGAGGTAACCACTTTACCCATTGTATTTGTTTATTATATATAAAGAAACGAAGATATCCTTCCATACATTCTTTCACTATCTCATTTTTCCCATCATATTGAGGATGATAAGATGAGCTATGAGCTAATTGAGTACCAAGACATGAAAATAATTTTGTCCAAAAAATTCTAGTGAAAATGGGATCTTTATCACTTACAATAATCTTTGGGTTTCCATGTAGCTTTTGAATTGTTTCCATAAATTTAGTAGCAATTGTACTTGCTTTAAAGGAATGAGATAATGCAAAAAAGTGTGCATGCTTGGTAATTCTATCAATTACCACCATGATGACACTCTTTCCTTTAGAATTGGGTAAACCTATGATAAAATCCATTGAGACCCCCTCCCAACATTGACTTGAAATGGCTAAAGGTTGTAAAAAACCCAAGGTCTTTATTGTCTCAACTTTATTTTGTTGGAAAACCAAATATTCTCCCACAAAATTTTTAATATCGGATTTAAGGCCATCCCCAAAAAATCCTTCTTGACCCTGTGGTAAGTTTTTAAAAATCCTGAGTTCCCTCCTAAGGGTGAGGTGTGCATATCAAAAATAATATTTTGTTTGAGTTAGGAATTCTTACATAGATATAAGTGATATTTGTACCATAATGAATTGATTTTCTAGATAAATGTAGAAGATGTATTAGGATCTTGATGCAATTTTTGAATTAGTTTCCACACCTCCTTGCCATTCTTCCATTCCTCCCTTTCTTTAGCTATCCAATCATGTTGGATAATAGAAATGGAATAGAGAAATTCTTCCACACTGTAATCCTTTCTTGAGAGTGCATCTGCAACAACATTTTGCTTCCCTTTTTTATAAATTATTTCAAATTCATAACCCAGCATCTTTGTGACCCATTTTTGTCTCGCTTATGAATATAATATTTGTTCCAAATAGTATTTAAGAATATCATGATTTTTTTTTACCTTGAAGTGTCTTCCCATTAGGTAAGGTCACCATTGCTTTAGTGCATGTAGTATTTCCAACATTTCCTTCTCATAAATAGGTTTCTGTAAATATTTTCCCTTGACTGAAAGACTTTCAAAAGAAATGGGTCTTCCTTATTGCATTAAAACAACACGAATTCCATTTCTTCAGGCATCACATTCCACAATAAAGGTTTTTGTGAAGTCTGGTGTAGCTAAGACCGATGTTTGGAACATTTCCCTTTGAAGATGTTCAAAGGCCTTAGTTGCTTATGGAGTCCAATAAAATGTATCTTTCTTCAGAAATGTTGTTATAGGCACTACTATTCTCCCATAATCCTAACAAACTTGTGATAATACCATGTTAACTTTCAGAGAAATACTTGAATACTCTTTAGGGTTGTGGGGATTTTCAATTCCTTAATGGATTTAATTTTGTTAGGGACTATCCTAACACCCTCATGAGATACAATATGACCCAAACACTCCACCTCTTGTACTCTAAAGAAACATTTGGAGGTTTTTCCATATAATTGTATTTCCTCCAATAGTTTGAGTACCCTATCAACATGTTGAACATGATCCTTCCAAGACTTGTTATAGATTAATATATCATCAAAAAATACGAAACAAATTTTCTAAGGAAGGGTTTGAAAATGGAATTCATCAAGCCTTGAAATGTGGAAGGTGCATTAGTAAGGCCAAAAGGCATGAATAAAAATTCATAATGACCTTCATGATTTCTGAATATTTTTTTTGGAATATCTTTAGTCTTCATTCTAATTTGATGATATCATGAACGAAGATCTGGCTTGGTGACGTAAATTGGTCCATTTAATTCATCCAAAAATTAATCAATGATAGGAATGGGAAATTTATCTTTAATAATGGGCTTGTTTATATCTCTATAATCTGGATACATATGTCATGATCCATCCTTCTTATGCACTAATACTATTGGAGTAGAGAAATAACCTTGGCTAGGTTGAATTATACCAACCTCTAGCATTTCTGCAACCATACGTTCAATTTCACTATTTTGGGCATAGGGATATATATAAGGCTTGATGCTTGGAGGAACACTTTTCATAATCAAGTGAATAACATGATCATAATCACGAATAGGAGGGAGGCCTTTGGGAGTCTCAAATATGTTGGAATGATTGTCCAAGGCTTTTTGGAGATCTGGATAAATGGATTATTTCGATGTTTGAACCTCTAGTAAGCATAATTGTGAAATTATGCGATGTTTTTCTTACTTAAAAATATGTTTTATGCCATTAAATATTATTATTTTCCCTGGTTTCCCTACAATACCTCTTAATTCACTTTATTATCCTTTCTAGAAAAATTTCCAGAAATTTTCTTGAAAAATAAAAGTTATCATCCCCAAATAACGTAACCATTATACTCCTAGTATAAGATCATCACCACCCATTGGAATGGAAAGAATTGGACTATTCAATACATATTCCCCCATTGTTAGCTTAATATTATGGCACTTTCTAACTAAATGTATAGTTCCCCCATTTGCAACCATCACTTGTCACTCTGGTGTTGGATATAGAAATAAATTCAATTCTTGGATATCTTACAATGAATAAAATTATGGGTATTGCCTGAATCAATCAACACTATTACCTTTTTCTTATTGATATATCCTTCTATATTAATACTTTGAGTAATGGCGTTTCCTGTCAATCCATTACAAGATATGGTCAAATTCATTTCTTCTTTACCTGGGGTTGGTTCCTGGGGTATATCCTCATCTTTTGATTTTTATTATTATTTTATTCCTCCTCTTCACAATCTATGTACAATAATTTCCTCTCATCACACTTATTACCTTTAGTGTATTTTATATTACAATTGTAACAAAGCCCGTTGGATATTTTTTCCTCCAATTGTTGTGGTTTTAACCTTGTATGGTGTGGACGTCTAGGAGCAGCAAGACTTCCATGTTTATAGTTGTGAGTAGTAGACTTCATTTTTGCCATAATTTCTCTTTCAAATTTTATTGCCACCTTGAATGCCTTCTCCAATGAATCAGGTTCCCAAAGGCGAACATCATATTGCATGTTATCATTCAAATTCCCTATGAAGACAAAAATCCTATGCTCCTGTGGAATATCAATTATCCTGATATTTAACTTTTGGAAGTCCTCAATGTGCTCTTCCATTGAACCCTTTTGTTTGAGATTTATCAATTGGCTAAATAAGGTGTTTCTCTTTGTATCCTCGGAATGTGTAATAATTTCCTCCATAAAAAATTTCCAAGTGACAAGTGGTTTACCAAAACAAAGCCATCTATACCAATCAAACTGTGTGTTGTAAATATAAAGATTCAATGTGTCCCTTTTGTGTGTGTTTCACATCATCTAGATCAAAATATTGCTCCATATGTAGTATTCGAGTTACAATATTCTTGCCATCAAAATTCCTCATATCAATATTTTGAATGTGGTGGGTCTTAAACCCAACATTGGAGTCTCTATAATCATAATTCATATTATTTTTTTCCTCATCATGATTTTCATGGATTACCTTGTCACCACTATTAATCCTTTCTTCTAGAAACTTTGCCAAACCTTCCTTCAACCATTTTATCTTAACATGCATCACTGCTTCCATGTATGCTTTTAAACAATCATTCAAAAATCCATCCCTTTTTATACCGTCTATCTTAACATTCATCATGGATTCCAATTCATTTTTTGTTACTTTTTGCGAGAGAGAAATTTGTTTCACTTGGTCTCATAATTTTGATATATTATAAAATATAGTGAGCCAATATATGAAATTTGTACATGAATTTCACGAATATTTTGGCTCCACATAGTTGAAATTTCATCTTATGAAGCTTCATAGAAAAAAAAAAATATAGCGAAAATGCCAAGATGACCTGTTTGAAGTAGCAAAACCATAGAATCCAAAGCTCTCATACCAAATTTTATGCAACCAGATCATAAAAGAGAAGAAAATATAGATCAACTACTTTAAAATTAGCCTCTTCAAGGAGGATAGCTCCTTTACATCACATAAATGAACAATTATTATTCGATACAAATGACAAGACTTCCTTGGTATATATAGGAGTATAAGGGATGACAATATAATCAGAGCCTACATAACAATAATAATGTAAGAGCACAGAATAACAATAGTGGTCTTATATGGGGCACAACAATGGTAATAATGGAGCTACTCTAACAATAATAATAAGGTGGCTAAACTAACAGTAACAATAAGGGGGATACACTAGTATTATAGGGACCTAACATTCTCCTCCCTTAGGAATTAAAGAGATAACGGTGGCATTCAAACCTCTCCACATCAATTGAATATTTTTGGATTCCTCCTCAAACTCATGAATCCATGTACTCAGAAATTCCAGCATCCCTTGTAAAAATCATAGGTGCAACCATATGGGCCAAGATATTTGTTTCTATACATGTTCATTATCACATATTTAAATTCTTGGAGCAAGATCACCCTCATTAAAGCTTTATTTTCTCTCTGATAACAAGCCTCACAATGCATGTCATCATATTATTAATAGTTGGTAACATTTTTAAGAGGGTGTTTAGAGAGTAAATATTTGTAGAAAATGATCAATTCCTCTCCTATTTAATTATGTTGAAGCTTCCTCAAACCATCCCTTCCTGTGAGCGAAAAAAATGATCTAAATGTTTATTCTTTATCATGGATTTATGAAAATAAAAAGAGTTATTCTCACCCTCTCTTAGCCATTAAACTCTCAAATTTTGTCTTGAAATTGTCTCTTCATGTTCCCTTCTCTATTCTATCTTGTGCAATGTGATACCTTCATCTAAAAATAGGTCTGGACTTCAACCTTCTAAGATCATTCTGTATTGAATCTATTGCATTTGAATTTCCATTAGTTTTGTCTCCTCTAAAATATGACGAAATTATTCCTTGTTTCAAATCCTTCTATTGGATTTCAATTCCTTTAATTTTAATTAGAAAATATGCATCTTATTCCTTTCCTTCACAGTAATTTCACCGCACCATTATCTAGATTTCTCCACAAAATTTTGGGCTTCGATCTAGAAATTTATGAAGCTAAAAGTTTTGTTTTAAGGGGCCTCCTCAAGGTTAATCTCCAATCGCATAGGCCAGTTTTCCAAACTGTAGTACCCTCCTCTTCCTTTGTGAAAAGCATGGAACAATTTGGAGCCATTTTTAAAGAATTAGATGACCTCAAAGACCACATTCGACCCACTCATTCATAAAGTGAGATGGAAGATATTTCCAATGGTATAAAAAAGGCCTCCTGGATCAAACGATAGGGGCAGTCAAAGTTAGGCCCATACAAGTAAAAATAGCAGAGAACCTGCAACCTCAAAATCTCGTAACTCATTATAAAATAAATTTCAAAAGGCTTTGGGGACCAAGGATCAGGGATCCATCAATTTTCATAGCCAGGGACATTAAATAATGAGTTCCCGTAATAGAAATCGGTAGCCGAAATCTCGGAATCCCGGGACCCCGTAACCTTCTTTTAAAATAATTATCAAAGGCATCGGTATTGAACCATTTACAAAGAAATTTCTCGCACAACAAAAGATCATGGACCCTTTTCTCTCTCTTCCTACTAAATAGGTGGAAACATTTCATTGGTAAAAGGTGACATCAACAACCTCCCACTGGGAGTGGACATGTGGCATGCAATTTTGAAGTTATCAGGTACCCAAAGAGCCCATATATGGTCGACACGTGGACCAACCTTATTTTTACATGTGGTGTGTTTTAAATTAACATGAAATTATTCTTACAACATACCCTGGAGCAGTGGAACCTCGTAACAATTTCCAAATACATTACAAATGATTCAGGCTTCCAGGGAGTAGGGGACTAGAGCACCTGGGCATCCAGGTTCCATCTCAGCAGTGAGAAAGTACTGGAAGCATTATTTTTGGCATCGAGGACCCACCAAGTGGAAGTTGGTATTACCTCACTTTCAGAATATAAATTACTTAGTAACAACCACCTATGGGGCATATCCCCACCCATCTTGCAGCAACCTCACCTGGGAGAAGCTCTGGTGAGTAAAAATCTATGACAATTAAGCCGACATTTGCCCCCGGAAAGTCAAATTCAATAAAGTGGAAAAAAAAATTAAATAGTTGTGATAAATTATGGGGAGTCGAGCCTTGCCTCCCAGTCCTCCCAGGTACCCCGTTGGAGGAGCTAAAATGGTCCTGCCATTCATTAGGCCAATGCGGAAACCACGTCAGCAATCAAGACCACTTTCAAGTGAGTGTGGAAAGCGAGTGTGAGACCATTTGATACATCACCATCCTCCATTTCCCTCCACCCAATGTGACTCAGTCAAGTGCCTCCCCCACACCATCTCTTCCTTTCTCTTACCTAAAAATCCCAATGAATTGATAGCTGCACCCCGCGCACTAACTGTTGTAATTTCAACTTATCTATTTAAAACTATTTTGTGTCAATCCACTCCATTTTTTTGTAGCTACCTCTCCCCAATTTTCCACCATATTAAGGACCTTTGTGCACTAACAATGTCGAATTCTCTTCGCTTACTAGGGAAGCCGTAATCACCCTCATCAAGAAGAAATGAATAAATCCAAGGGGAAATCGAAGGTTCCCTTGCAACAACCGACTAACCCATTAAGAGAAGCCATTGATGAAAAATGACCAATATTGGGATTATTTTCAAACACATTTTGTATTAGGGATTCAGGGAAATCCTTGTGGGAGGAATTTTACAAATATTTCAAGGATTAAGGTCCCTGGGTGACCGTCAAAACAATGGTAGTCAATGATGAAATCCCCACCTCTGAGGCAAATCCACAGGATGTAGCAAACTCTTTCTTGCACAGAATTAGAGCGATGCCTCATATTTTTCCCTACAAAGACATGGTTGTATGGGTCATTGAGTTAGTATATATTACGGAATAGAAATTCGACACTCAGAAAGGCACCACAATTATTTTATTCTTAGCAAAAGCCTTATAGGATGAATTATGTGGATGAATTATGTTCTAGACCCTCAATAAATCTACGACAAAAATTATGTGGATGAATTATTTAAAAAACATGGGGATCCAGTTGATTCCATTAAACAATTAAGGAGTGACCCGAATAGACAAAAAAAGGGGCAATATGGTAAGTAATCCATAGGTTCACTAGCCTCTCCTTTTAGTCAAATAGTTACTATGCTTTGTAGGCTACATGCATATCCTAATGTCTCTAAATTCCATGATATTTTGGTTCCTCTAATTGATGGGTATTTTTAAGGGTACATCTTCTATTGGGCCACTATACTGTCCAATAATATTACCAAACACATTTTACTTTCCTTTCTACATGTAGTGTCTCATAGAAAAAAATCCATCCCTTTTATATGTCAGTGTATTTCATGGACTCCCTATGTTACTCCCTTGATTTTCCATCCATGGGATGGAAGTGGACCATCTATGATCCCTCGCCAATTCATATATATCACAATGTACTATGGGAGACCAATTATTTTGATAATTTCTATCAAAATTGTCACAGGGTCATGATCCCAATTTATGAAATCATATTTGAAACCAATCCCCCCAGAATGTCTTAGGAAGCTATGGAAAACCTTTAGAGAATTTGGAATTGGTTTGGTCAAGATTCATTCACCTATATCAAAGTCTTGGGAACCCATGCACCCCCACATGTCTTACCACTCTATGTTTTAGAAAATATGATATGTAGGGATGTAGCATACCAAACAATTGGTCATGGGATTACCAAAGCCTTAAAATATTCCAAAAAGAAGGTTTGGCCTCAATTCCCTTTGCCTTTTGGAATCCTCTCTTTGGCCAATTATGGGAATGTTTAAAAGCAGCTAAAACCTATTGAGGTATTAAATTTGTCTACCATTCCAACTAGACCTTATGACCCATACGAAGGAGCGAAACAGGTGGCCCTAAAATCTGGTATCAAAATCTTCCTCCATGAAAGAAATAAGTTTTATGAATTTTTTGTCGAAGAAGCTTCTTATGATTCAGTTTTGAAAAAGGTGAATTAGGAGTTATCAGTTTTGGAGTGAGAACAATTCCTCGCCTTTATAGATGCAATACTAGCCCCCCTACCATTATATTTATTGCAACTTCCTCTGCAAAGACAAATATATTTAAAGGACACCATAAGATCTACTCAGAAATGGAGTTCCTCCCAACTAGTGGTTCCTCATAAAAATTAATAAAATACAACAATTGATACTTCAAATCCTGGAGGACATATGTATACAATGGACCCAAACTTGGAACGGGTCTGGGACCAGTTTGAGTAAGACTTGAAATAGTCCAAGAAAATTGAAAAAGGGAAAGAAATCGTGGAGGGAGAAACTGTTTTTCAGTAGCAGACTTCATTCAGTAGTCCCCCTCCTTATTAGTAAACCATTCTAGAGAAATCCATAGCTAAGAATACGCCATTGGTTACTTGACCTGAAGTATAGATTATTCCAATCAATCATACTTTAGATATCTTTCTCAACATTGAAGAGATCCCCCCAATGGATATTTTTTACAGCCCTGTGCACAAATTAGTGGTAAAAAGAGGAAGGAATAAAAGGAATATAGATGATTCCTAGGCCTTAGTCCCACATAAAACATTACAAGCTGATCCACCTGAAGTCCTACGAAAAGGTACTTTAGTTGCCCCTACTTATGAACTTGGAAAGTTAACTTAGTTCACAAGTTCATTGCTTCTACCACCATGGAAAAAGCCATGGAAGCGCAATAATTCCTAAGGGGGAACAAAGAGAATATTTCCACCCTGGAACAAACCCTTATCAATATGGAAGAACAACTAGGAGCAAAATGGAAATCTAAATTAGATCAAAAGGAGACTGCACTAGTAGAGCTGTAAAAACAATTAAATTCCCTTCAAATTCAACATGTAGAGGAGATCAAGGAAAATGAAAAACAACTTTGAGAATCTCAAAATAAGATAAAACAATTAAAGTTTAGTACCCTTTAGCTGAAGGATTTCCAAATAGGAGGACCATGATTTGGGAATAGTGCAGAACGGGAAATGCTATGACTGATGAGCTAGTGGAAATGATCTCATGTTTTGAAGAAGCCAAGAAGGACTCAATGAAATGTTAGAATGGAAAGAGAATGTTGAGGGAAGGAAATATGAATTTCCTAAAACTGATGCAATGCATACATCATTCATTATTAAGGGATGGAAAGCCAGCATAAGTTCAGTTAAAAAACGCAACAATGATTCTATTGAGATTCCCTAGTGGAATTCATTAATGATTCCTTACTTGAATCGAATCGAATCTCCAGTTTTCCATAGGATTCACTACCAGATTTGGAGAGCTTGCTTAGGAATTGGCTTGAATAGGGCGTTGAGTTCACAAATAACGTTAACCAGCTGAGAAAAGTTGATCTCAAATCCAATTGGAATTTTCTGGTCAAAGCCCACACCAATTGGTTGGTTTTAAAATCACTTACCAACTTATCCACCCAGATGTTGTCACCATTGCAGGAGGCTATATTCAACAGCTATACATATATTAAGCCTAATTCCCCTCGAAAGTTGGTGATGCTTATAAACATTCAAAAATCATGGCAAAGATGGATAGTGGAGAATGGGTCCACTTCGAAAGATCAAGAGAGCCAGCAGTAAATATTTTTTTGATTCATAATCATGAAATATCTCAGTCATTGTAGAAATATTTTAAAGATTTTATTTTCAAGAAGGAATCAAATTTTTTATGTAATAATTAGGCTAGTTAGGCTATTAGCCTGCCCACACAGTTGATTAGTTTAGAAATTGTTTGCACTTCAAAATACTTTTTGTAGCTATTTTGTGGTGACTCTCCCTATAAAAGGGAAGAATAACTCATTTGTAAGGGTTTGATTTTCTATTCTAGAGGTTGTAATATTCTGCAAGTTTTGCAAGTTTTGAGGCTTTATGACATGTATGTTGTTCTAAAAGATTAATGAATAATTTTTTGGTGATTCCAAGCAATGATATGCAGAGTATGTGTTTTTGTATTTGTTTATAAATTTCATATGTGTTTCTTTCCTCTTAGAAATCATGTAATTGTCGTTGCTAGAATTCAAATTTTATGTCATATTTATCTATGTGATGTTATGGAAAATGGTACCTATAATATGTGAGATTGAAGACCTTAAAATTAACTCCATGGTTTCTAATTTTGTTCCACTTGTATTTTCATAATTCTATTGGAATTTGGTGTATATGATTCTATCACTAGCCCTTTGCACTAGATTTTTCTCTTATATTATTTCTTTCACCTATACTACAAAGCTAAAGAAACTTTGCTATCTGTGTGTATGCCACCGTGGCTGAAATTTAATTCTCTGGAATGAAATACGGTTAATGTGTGAAATGTGATTTTCTTATTAGTAAGATCATTAATCCAGATATAAATCATTTTATATTTAACTCTTGAGCAACAATTTTTCATCTTTAAGAGACTTTAAAATGTCCTAGGCACTGACCCCTCTTTTCAACCCAAGGGTTGTCTCTAGTAGCGACAAAACAAGTCAAGATAAGGAATAATTTTCATTTCTACAAAAATTCCCCTATACCTAACTTCCTTGGAAACTAAGAAAGGATCAAGTCTACGAGGTACCTGATTTTTCCCCCCCTTTGGTTGTTCCAAGTGCAAAATTTTGTTGAGGGTTTGTGTGTCCACCTGCTTTAACTCCTCGATAAATTCATAAATGAGGAGGATTCCAAATCCAATATTTGAAGCCCGCTCTTTTTCTCATCCAAATATTTTATAAGATTGATTCCCACCCCCCCACCCCCACCCAAGCATCCAAAGAGGATTTCAAATGAGTCTTCTATGTGACTAAATATTTTCCATGAATGCCATCTTCTCCCTAGACACATGGAGTCCATAAGCCATCATCAATGTCAATATTTATTTTGAACCAAGATATCTTAAACTTGCTTTCAAAACCCAGGGGTTGGCCATCCAATCCTGAAAAATAACTTCCTACACATTCCATAAAATTTATAAACCGCTTTTGCTACCCCTAGCATTAATAATCATTACATCACAACCCTTTTAGCGTTTTTCACCTATTTCTTACAGTTTGCACATCGGGACCTTGAATTCCTATAAAATAACCAAGGCTAGATTTTCTAAGTTAATCCTCTCCCTCAAATAACTTTTCTTACCCTTTATATTTATGCCCTAAATATTGTGCATTATTATCTTCATTGAGATGGGTTTTGAAATGTCGGAAAGATCTCCAAGATGGAAGTTACTTGACCAATGTTAATTAATTTCTCACCTATGTTCTGGAGGACTTCACATGTAATTTTCCTAACTTTTCGTCTGGTGTCTTTCACTAACAAATATTTTCCTTAATCTCTTGTAACAAGTAAAATTCATGAGTCACTACTTGCTGTCGTACGCAAACCCGTTTTTCTTTTATAGTGAAGGAAAGCCTGTGCATAAAGATCTTGTTGATCCTTTGATAATTTTGACAAATCTTGCATCAGTTATTAGTTAATGAGATTAACAAAATTTTGTTCCTCCTCTTCTAGAGTATCCAAATTCTCCTTCATAAATGGTAGAACTTCACCTATCCCAGGAAGGCTTAGGAAATCCTCCATCTCTGGCTCCTCTTCCGAAAAATTCCTATTTTGAGTTGGTTTATCCTCGTAGGTATTTGTAATTGTCTCCATCATAGAAATATCATCAATTAAATAGAAATAATCCACCATGTCTTTGAGAACTAAAAATACATTATTTTCATCTACTTTACTTTTTAGTTGCTCGAACCTTTTCCCTAGGATTCAGACACATCGGTGTTACTCTAGTGAAACCATCATTTGATGCTACCAACCGTAACTTATGGTTTTCCTTCTTTCTCAACAAGAAATATTGAAATAAATTACCATTCTCATGGAATTTTCATCATCTAAATGGTACATGCTCATAGTCCAAAGGTTTGGACCTACCATTGATATTTTAGGTCAATAGACTCTAGTAAAGGATGAAAAATGTTCATGTAAACACAAATCCTCAGATAAAACATGTTGTTCCTTATTTTTGTAACCTATGAAACCTTCACAAAATTACCAATAGAATTTCTGATGCCTGCCAAAATTTCTAGTCTTGATGATGAACAACATCGGTTGGTTCAAAAAAGGTAGACAATGTTCTATTGTATGTGATTATTACCGAAAAAAATATCTAAATAATTGTTAGAAGGTAATAGATTCTGACCCATATCAGTGTTGTTAGAAACTATTAGTTATCTGCGTTGAAGCATTATTCCAAAATATGCATATATAACCAACAATTATTAAGAAAATAAGGACCTCCCACAAAAACCATATTCTTATCCTTGAAACTAAAGAAATTACCTGTAAAAAAAGCCTTTGACCCTAACCTCAAATCCAACTCACCTTTGGGCTACCATTCCTATTGCATCCACCTTTATGTTTCATTTTTGGTCACTCATCCTCAGACAAATTTTTAGATAAAAGAATGATCTTTCATCTGCTTATGATGCTCCTCCAAACTATTCATAAGGACAATGAATTTTATATTCTTAATTTCCTTCTGTAAACATTTTTCTCTAAGACCAGCATGCTACTGTGCCCCCAACATAGGGATCTTTTTAGAGCTCTAACTAGCCCCTTGTTTGTCAAAAATACTGACACTTCTCTTAAAATTTCCTAGAAAGCATTTTTAAAGGATGGGTTCCCATCTCTCCCCCCTCTGGGGAGTTCATTTCTTCCGCTCAGCACCAAAAATAACTTCCACCTAACCTCCAAAATAGAAATTGCCACCAGAATTTAGAAAAAACAAGGTAAATTCTCAAACCCTAACCACCACAACATGCTCATTTTTCTTAGACCTAAATTTTTAAAAATTTCAAACATGAAATCATAAGTATAAAAAATAAAATAAGAGTAAAACCCTAAAAATCATATAACTAAAAACAATTACACTGATTTTAGATCGTGCAAAATGGACATCAGTAAATATCCTCTTAGTCCCGCTTATACTTTTCCATTTTTGTAAAGAAGGAAAATGGAATTATAAGAAGTAATTAAGGGCTATAAAGATCTAGGTGATAATTCCCAACTCCCTTTTATTATATTCACAAAGTGGGTCAAGATTCAGTGAAGAAAAATGGGAAAACCAACAATTAGTGACAATGAATTGTCTCTTGATTGTCCTTGTATTAATTGTAGGAATGCATTTGGATCACAAAGGTATTTATAGGAAATTATTATACTTACTACTAGCTATCATTCCCTTCTCTACAACTTGGAATTTTGCTGTAATAATGAGAAAACATTGATGTTTTCTTCCTTAATATTCTATTCTTCCTTTGGATAATGACTTCTTCACTTTTCTAGCACATAATATATTCATAGTACAAAGCTTGTCTTCTTTCCAACATTAATTTCCTAGCCTCTATTACACCATTAACCTTATCATCTATGTTGCAAGACACTAAACTTGTTTCAATATTTTTTCACTCCCCTCTTTCTCCATTGAGATTTAATTATTTTATCTTCTCCATTGCATGCTAGATATAACATTCCACTTAAGGAATCATGCCCCTCCCTTCCTCATAATGAATGAAACAAGCACCATGCAATAGAAGAGTAATTCATTTTTCCATTGATTAATATTTATTCCATTACCAAAGTAGAAGTGTCTTATTGGAAGTGTGTTTCAAGCCATATGGGGATCACAATTGGATTTTGTTGGTGAAATGACCTCCCAAGACTACTCTCCATGTCCTATTACCCAAATCTCCCTTAATCCATTTAATCTGCAATTTTGAAAAGGATTTAAAAAAATGGGTTACTAATCCAAGAGAATATAGAGAAGAAATTTGTATTCGTCAATGAATTTCCAAAAATGAAACGATATTAGTATAATGAACTAATAATAACTTAAATCAAAATAGTGAAAAATCTAAAATTCAATGAAATATTTTAAGATTGTTCAATTTTTTATTTATTCTTGGTGCAAAAGAATAAATTATAAAAAGGCAAGGATCATTGTGATGTGTAAGATTATTGTGACTCGAATTATAAGAATGATTGTACTAATTTGGACGCACAAAGAGTATACAATTTATAACAAATAAAAAAAAATGAAATTCATGGAATCAAATGTGAAACCATTTGTGTCAAGTAAAATTCTATATATACATATCTAGTCGAATAATGGTGATATAGAGTGGCTTACTTTTGGGCATATTAGACAATGACAAATAATATCTCAAATACTAGAAGAAATATCATCTTGAATAGGAATTAACTTAGTTAAACTTTAATCACCCAATGTATTAGGTGCATGATGATGCCCGGAAATGACCAAGCCAGCATTAGGGAGATCACCTGATTAAGGCCCCAATTATACATTTATTTTTTTGGTATGGTGATTTCGAGCAATATGTGGGATCAGTTTCCACTAAAAGGATTTCTCCTCGTAAGGATACCTTTTAATACGATTTCCTAAATATAAATGTAGCATGAGATGATGTGCAAATGGTAGAAAGATCTATCCTATCATTAACCTAAAACTAACTCAATCTATCATATATTTATCAAAAGAGGGAACAATCCCAATCTCAATCAAGAGCAAGGTTAAATTGACCAAAATTGAATCCACGATTAAAATGAACTAATAAATCATGGAAATAGTTCATATAATTTACAACAACTATAACACGTGCATATATGATTATCTGAATAAATAGTTACCATAATCACATAAGCATACACTTAGATTAAAATTTAAAAAAACAAAATGAGTTCAATATATAATTATGCTATTGTATCATAGAAATAGTTCATATGATGCAAGAAGCAAAAACAAGCATGTAATTAAACTTCTAAATAGTTATCATCCAACACACAAAAGTTCTATTGAATCTAGTGTTCAATTTTGACTTAAATCTAACCCACATTTAAAAGGAAGTTTTTTATTAGTTTTAAATAAGCATTAAATTGTGTGAAACTAAAATAAGTGTTAAATCAAACAATACATATTAATATAAATTAGAAAAAAAAAAATCAAATAAGTTTGAGAGACCATCATCTAGTCTACAAATTTAGGAAACAATACACAAAATTGAAGATCTAGTTACAAGATACTTAGCACAAAAGATCTCAAAGAATTTTCATGACAACATTAGATTCTCTGATCTCCAGCATCTCCTCTCTAGTCCGATCCTACAAAATTGAAGATCTACTTACAAGATACTTAGCACAAAAGATCTCAAATAATTTTCATGACAGCATTAGATTCTCTGATCTCCGCCATCTCCTCTCTAGTCCAGTCTTGCAGGTTCCAAATTTCCTCCAAGAAATAACTCTAAATCAGTTCTCTACATTGGTGCAATGGCTCCTTAGTAATTTGAAATTGGAACTCCCTTCCTTCATTCCTATGTTTCTCTTAAATATTAATACAAGTTGATTGAAAATGGAAGCTTATTTAATGGAAATTAAAAAAATAATTAAAAAATGGAAATGAAGAATCATTCTATAATTTTTCAGGAGCTAAAGGATCAAATCCTTAAGTTTGAAGTTATAATCCATGAATCATGGGTCACCAACTGGTAACTTCCTTCAAAACATAAATGGTTTTGTTTTCTCTTCTAGTCTTGGGCCTTCAAAATACACACCTAAAAATTATCATTAAAAATCGTATTAAAATTGGAAGTTACTATCAAAATTAAGATCTAAAAATCATTCAAATCTAATTATTTGAATAAAATCCAACTCATGTAAATTAGAAACAAGTTCCTAAATATAGGCCAAAATTGTTTTCTTTTGTCTCATGCTTCATTTATTGTTGCATTTCTAAACATTATATAGCATTTTAATGAGATTCAAAAATAGAATGTTTTGGCATACAATTGTATTTCTAAAAATAAATTCAGTGATCATGATTTGGTCTAATTTCATGGCACTTTCCTGCTTATTTTTTTAGAAATTTAACATTTATATTTGACCAAATAAATAGTCCTATATTATTCTCCTAAGTTTTATCTTTATAAAAATCCCCCTAATCTAATTTGGTGCCGTAGAACTCAAGATATGGCTTCTAGAAGTCATGGCTCAACAACCATTCATTAATTTCATGGATGCATAAGTTCCCTTGATTTAAAAATAAGTAAATAAATTATACCACATGCATGAGGAGAAAGTAAAAATTAGGTGCTTATATTGTTTTATGGGTGTAGCATCAATTGCATCAACATAGAGAGGATGCTATAGTGAAGTGTGTGCACAATAAAATCTTGACCGACATGGAGAATTAAGTTAGAAATAAAATATTTAACCTTCGTATGTTGTGAGTGGAGGTCTAGGTGGATTAAACATTAAATAATATAAATAATGAAGTTGGCACTTTCACCAGGGAAAATTTTAGGGGCTAATTTTCCATTCTTTTTCCAAAAAAAATATTTGCTAATTTCCATTTTTTTCTAAAATGATTCACCCAGATTATATAGTACACCATTATTTTACCTTAAAAATTGCCTAAATATTATATCAATTAATATAAAATCATTAAAAATCTAAATATTTCTACCAAAATATCACCAAAATTTTTACAATTTGCATATTAGCGACTAGTAATATTCGCCAAGGTTTCTAAACTTTAAGATAAACTTCAATCCTTAACATTTTCCCTGACTTTCATGTCAGTGCGCCTACTTCCATTGCACCAAGAAATGGAGATTAGCCAAAACCCAAATCCAAAATCCAAATATGGCATGACCTCGACATGACATGATCAAGCAATAAAATAATGTAACTAATAAAAACTCTCACCGTTAGACATTCCATGTCATAATGGTCACAGCTCTCGGGGGGTTCTTGGGTACTTAGTTAAAGATTCCTAGCTACCCTAGTTGTAACTAATAAAAACTCTCACCATTAGACATTCCATGTCATAATGGTCCCAACTCTCAGGGGTTCTTGGGTACTTAGTCAAATTTTCCCAACTACCCTATTTCAAGGTTCCTCAGCCCCACCATCACATCCCAGCTACCCTAGTTCAAGGTTCCTCGGCCCCACCATCATCCCCACTAGCCTTTGTGCCAATATTTAGTTCCCAACTACCATGGTTCAAGGTTCCTTGGCCCCAACATCATGCCCACTAGGCTTTGTGCTAATAATTGGTAATGAAAATCAGAGAGAACAATAGTGACATGGAAACATGTCATTGTGGTACAAAAATTAAAGAAAACCAAGATGGCATGGCACACTTTGTTGATGTGGATAATAGTGTTAACATGTAATCTACATGTATGTACCACATGGTGAGTAGAAAATGTGTTGATGTGGTCGATAGTGACATGGAGACATGGAAATGACATGTGTAATTATTATTTTTTACAGATAGGCTCCACCAAGTCAAGACTTCCATGTCAGATCACTATGTAGGTTTCCATGTCATCATGAGTCACCTCATTAAGACCAGCCTAGATCCATCTTAATTCTGGATTGATCAAGTGGCGAGAGGGATCAAATCTCTAGAGGTGCAAACCTCTTTTTTGAGTGCAAAACTTGAGGAAAGGTTTGCACCTCGAGAGATTTTATCCCTCTCAACGCTTGATAGATCCAAAGTTAAGATGGATCTAAGCTGCTTTTAGTCATGTGCGGCCAAGGAAAATCTATCGAACATATAATTAATTTTATCAATAATATGTAAACACAGATAATATAAATATAATCACTTTATATATGCTAAATATGTCTGATATTTATTTGGTCATTTTAATTTTAAAATTTTCTTAGTTACCTCACGTTTTTTAGATGATAAATATTGCTAATAACTTTAATGATGAAATAATTTTTTTGAATGCAAAGTGACAATGTAATAGTGTTGAATGATAGAAAATTATAATAATAAGAATGTAGTCAATTACAAATAGTCTTCATTGTGATCAATCTCAAATTATTTTCTTTTACTATTCTTATTGTCACCCTTGTTAGTTTTGTCATCTTTTCTTATCGATTATATGAAAAGCACAATTGAAATAATAAACCACTTAAATATTTAGCTTGAACTATTGTACTAAACATCATACATGGTCTCTCTTGCTCGTCAATATTAATAGGTTGATTTACTATAACACAAATATATTGATGTACATTGTCAATAATTTTGTGTGCTTACACTGAAATCAATGCATAATCTTATTCCAGTCACTTTAAAATTAATGTACCATCAATGTACATCCAATTACATCAAATCAAAAATCGATGTCTACACTGAAATCAATGCACCTAATGCAACAATAAAATAATATTAGAAAACAACATCTACACTGAAATCAATGCATCTAATGCATGTAATCAAATAGGATTAGAAATCAACATCTACATTGAAATTAATGCATCTAGTGCAAGTAAGCAAATAAGATTAGAAACAAACATCTACACTGATATCAATGAATCTAGTGCAAGTAATCAAATAGGATTATAAATCACCATCTACACTGAAATCAATGCATTTAGTGCAAGCAATCAAATAGGATTAGAAATCATGTACATTGAAATCAATGTATCTAGTGTAAGCAGTCAAATATAATTAGAAATCAACATATACATTGAAATTAATGCATCTAGTGCAAGCAATCAAATAGCATATGAAATCACCGTCTACATTGAAATCAATGCATTTAGTGCGCGCAATCATATAGAATTAGAAATCATCTACATTGAAATCAATGCATCTAGTGCAAGCAATTAAATATCATTAAAAATCAATGCATCTAGCGCAAGCAATTAAATATAATTAAATCTCTCTCTCTCTCTCTCTCTCTCTCTCTCTCTCTCTCTCTCTCAACATCTAAACCAAAATAAATGCATATAGTGCAAGAAAAATAGGATTAGAAATCACCATCCACATTGAAATCAATACTTTGAGTGAAAGAAATCATCTTCCCTCTCTCCCCCCTCCAAATCCATCTATCTTTCCCTCCCTCTCTCCACTCTCTCACATGTTCCCTCTACCCCCCCCAACCCCCCCCTCCAACTCCATCTCTATTTCCCTCCCTCACTCCACTCTCTTACATCTATATCTCTCTATATCTCCCTCTCTCTCCCTCTCTTCACCATCCAAATATGTTGCTATATCCCTCCCTCTCTCCTTCTCCCCCCATTCCCTCCTTCTCTCCTTATTTTTCTCTTTATCTCACCCCCAAACATACACATACTCTCTCTATTTCTCCCTTGTCACTCCCTCTCTCTCTCCACTTCTCGCTCTCTATGTATTTCTTCTTCCCTCCCTCTCTCCTCCTCTCTCTCTTCCTTCCTCTCTTTCCCTTCCTCTCCTACCTCCCTCTCTCTTCCCCCATCTCTCTATCTCTCCCTCTCTCTCTTTTCCCTCCAACATAAAGTTCAGGAGCAATAGAAAAATATGGTATTTGGCCTACGGTATTTATCCAATGGTATTAAAATGGTATTTTTCCCATAGGCTTCACCTAAATAAAACTTTTTTTAAATATAAAGAGTTTTATGGAGTAAATATAAGAAGAAGTTTTATTTACTTACCATACCCCGTAAATAAATAAAAATATACCCCCTATACATTTCAAATATTTACTTACATTACATTTATTTACTTACCATACCCCGTAAATAATTTTACTTACCATACCACCCCTAAATAATTTATCGTACCTCTAAGGTAAGTATAAAAAGAGATTTTATTTATTTACCATACTCCCAGTATATAAATAAAATATTTACTTACATTCAATTTCTCACATTAAATCTACACATGTGTCTTATACTGCGACATATCGAAATTTTACATTACATAAACAAAAAGGTAGAAAAAAAAAACAAAATGCAGGAGAAATAGAAATCAAACCTGAAAAATCAATTGTAGCTTGTTCACACTGAAATCCTATAAACAAAAAGGTAGAAAATAACACTAAAATCATATAAACAAAAAGGTAGAAAACAATAAAATGCAGGAGCAGTAGAAATCAAACCTGAAAATCAATTGTAGCTCATTGACACTGAAATCCTTCCCACAAATATTATTTTCCAAATCAATCCAAATCAGTTCGTTGACACTGAAATCCTTTCCCACAAATATTACTTTCGAACAACTCCCGAAATCCTCTCACAAATATTATTTCATTGTCCGCACAATCATAGAGATGCTTCCTCACAAATAAAATTTGAGACTTTGCTTGTGCTAAATTTATATATGTATGGAGAGAAGTGTATTTTCATTAGGACCGACATTAGATTAATTAGATTAAATTTTAAATGTTAAATGTTAAACATTATTTTTACATATACGTTTACATGTTTACTGTTACGTGAGATAGACAATGCATAAAGTGTACGCAAATACCAACCTACCTGATCCAAATTTGTTAAATTTAATAATATTAATATTATAATATATTAATATGAATATTATAATTAATAATAATATTAATAATAATAATTTGGTCCATGATATTTAGCTCAGGGTTCATCTAAATAAAACCACTTTTTGAATGTTAGATTTAATAATGTTTTTTGGCATGGTATTAATAATATTTTGGCCATGGTAAGCTTAGGACTCACCTAAATAAAACTACTTTTTGAGTGTTTCTAAATATAAATAGGAATATGGAGTAAATATAAAAACACATTTTATTTATTTACCATACCTCTTTTATAAATATGGTATTTGGCCCACTGTAATATAGTGTACTCAAATACCAACCTACGTGATCCAAATTTATTAAATTTAATAATATTAATATTATAATATATTAATGTGAATATTATAATTAATAATAATATTAATATTAATATTAGGGTTAATAATGTTTTTTTGGCATGGTATAAATAATAATTTGGCCCACGGTATTCAGGATTCACCTAAATAAAATCACTTTTTGAGTGTTCCTAAATATAAATAGGATTATGGAGTAAATATACCTTTTTTATACATATGGTATTTGGTCCATGGTATTTAGCCCATGGTATTAAAGTAGTATTTTTCCCACAGTGGTATTTGGCCCACCGTATTTATTACATGGTATTAAAGTGGTATTTTTCCCATAGGTTTTATTTTTTATTTACCATACCCTAGTAAAAAAATAAAAATATCCCCTTGTACATTTCAAATGTTTACTTACATTACGTTTATTTATTTACCATACCCCCATGGTATTTCGCCCACGGTATTTAGCCCATTGTATTAAAATGGTATTTTTCCAATAGGCTTCACCTAAATTTTAAAAAAAAAATTAATGTTTTCTTTAAATATAAAGAGGTTTATGAAGTAAATAAATAAAAATATATCCCCTGTACATTTCAAATTTTTACTTACATATACACATCTTTATATAATCTGACATTTTAAAAGTTTACATTACATTTCTCACATTACATCTACACATCTCTATATACTCTGACATATCAAAATTTTACATTACATCTACACATATCTATATACTTCGACATATGAAAAATTTACATTACATTTCTCACATGACACTTATCACATTACATCTACACACCTCTATATACTGGGCTGTAGAGCGCCTCTCGTTGCAACAAGAAGAAAAACACAAAACTTCGAAAGGCCATAACTTTTGACCTGGAAGTCCAAATGATAAAATATTTATCTCACTAGAAATGTCTTGACAAGGAGAACATTATGAAAAATATCAAAATTGGAAAATTATAAAACCTAAAAATAACTCAAATTAGGAAACCAAATGCAAACCATGGTGATATTTTCGTAATTTATATGTGAATCTATTTATTTTTGGAGAAAAATTAAGGGAAGTTGTTGGAGGCCTCAAAAAAATGGCGACACACCAAGATGAAGTAGTTATCTCTATTGTTAATATAATGGGGCTCAAATTTATTAAAAAATTAAACGATTAGTTTCACAAAATTCCCAAACATTGGATCATCCTTTATGGGTCCCATATAAGACATATCAAATAATATAAATTCTAAAGGTTTGAGTACTTAATACCTACCTAATATTTAAGTAATGAATCCAAAATAGGGAAAAATTACTTCATTATTTTCTCATACTATTGAATAAATAAGTTAGAGATTAGTTATTTTTATGATCAACAAACATTTGCTAGGTGTATGTTATATCTATTTTTCCCGACATTGCTTCGATGCCTATGTGCATCCATAGACCCGACAAATATGTATCTATACCATACAAGCATAGTCTCACTGCCAGCATGCTTCCATAGCCCCAATGGGTGTACTTGTGTTATGGGTGTACTTGTGTTGCCCACTTTATGTAGTTCTTTCAACTCTTTTCTATTTAAATTTGACCCTTTATATTTTATTGTTTGAGAATTGTAATATGCAATTGGGTGGAGAGGGGTGGTACAAGAGATGTTCATACATGTTCTTTGAAGAAAATATATGATATACTTTATAGGTATAATCCAAAAAAAATCCCGTAATATATCAATGTACATGATTTAAATCTAGTGGGATAAGGGATGGGATTCAAGGAGAAATATTGAGGTATAATCATTTATTTATGTAAAAGAAAACCATAATCTTTGAAATTTTTCTTGGTGTTCCTCCATAATCACTAATTAATGCAAGAGAATTGAATCTTAATAAATATATTTTTAGATAAATAAAACCTCTTTTGTAATAATAGAGTATATATTGAATTTATGTTTCCTTAAAGAGATTCCCATATAAAAATTTGAAAACACCATAAAATCAAAAGAAAAACAAAATTTACAAAATTATTGACATAAAATCAAGGGATTATGAAAACCACAGCTATAGAAATTCATGCATATACCCAATTTATCATGGAAGTAATTTCAATCATGCTAACAATGATTGAAACTGCAAAAAAATGGAAAATAATGATATAGAAAAAGTGTAGAAACCTATTAAAAACTAGTGCATTAAGCTAGGCCCTTAATATAACAAAATATCAACCAATGCATATCTCGTCGTATCATAGTTTAAGAATAGAAAGGAATAATTAGATCGCAAGGGAAATATTGAATTTTGAAATTATTTTCCCATTAAATATATAATATTTCATTTAAATTAATATTCGTAGAATCTCCATTATTCGAGTTTTTATTCAAAGCAATAAAATAATAGAAAATAGAAAAAGATACATTCTAGACTAAATACATAGTTATGACATCAATTCCAAAATAGGGGAGCCATAGATTAAATAAATGGAAGTGATGTGTAACAAGAGATTAGACTATTTCCCATTTTATTCTCTTAGATAAAATTCTTGCTTCATTCTTTTTGGAAGTAAACATTATATGATAAAGAATTGAGAAATAAAATAAAAATATGTTTAATTATTGTAATCATAAACAAGATGATAAATGACTAAGAGAGGAAGGGGAAAGAGCACTTCCTTGAATGCATCTTGGTGATGACTTATTACTAGTTTGAAAGTAATGTATGTCATCATAATTGTGTATATTTGAGTGAATAAAAGAAAATTTAAAAAAAAATGAATTAAAATACTCCTAAAACCTAGGAACAAAATTAAGTAAAATCAAATTTCCAATGGAGCCATTCAAATTGCTTCAAATCTAAAAACATATGTACATCAAAAATCAGTAATAAAAGAGGAATTAATATAGTAAGAGAGAACGAAAAGATTGCACTACCTAAAATCCACCTATTATGAACAATATAACAACCTTATCATTTATAGGAAAAGTTTCTTAAGAATTTTCCTCCAAAGATATTTTGATTCTATCATAAAAATAATTATGTGTCAAGTATTATTTTATTAACATTTTTTCCAACCATAATTCAGTTGAGTTGCTAAAATTAAGTTGAAAAAGCAGTAGAGATTGGAGAGAGATTATAGAGGAATAATTTTCCTGGTAGGAATAATTTGAAGTGATTTCATTCTAAGATAAATAGCAAGATGATGAAGCATAACCATGATTTGAAATCTTAAATTTGTTCCATACAATTGAAACAAATTAGTCGAATCAATTAATACATATTTGTGCACTGAACCATCAGCACTAACATACTAGCATAAATTATTACAAGAATGAAATATTACAGTGATATATACACTAGAAATTATAAACAATAATTGAATCAATAATAAACAATAAAAAAATAAAATATTTAAAGTTGTATCTAACATGTGGAAGGAAAGAACAAATTTATTTACAGATAATCTCGCACAGAAAGATTCTTCTAACAAATTTTATATTCTATCATGATATGTACAGATGTGGAAAAACTGGCAACATTTTAAAGATGGGTGAGGATCATGTGTAAAATGACTAAGAATAATATATTGCAGAATAAAATTAATGTGATTAACTTCCAAGATCTTAGAAATTCCTTGAGAACCTATCATAACCATTAATTGTAACTGAAGTATCTCATCCTCTTGGCAAGTCTCCAAAAATTCAATTGTTGAACAATCGATTTGTGGTGAATATACAGGATCAAATAATATGCATGAGTTGTCTTCCTTCATTATATAAGATAAGCCATTAGAAATAGGGTCGTAGTTATTAATATTATTGGATTGATTAAATATTTCAATCTCACCTACATGATTATTTCAAAAACAAGACTCTTCATTAATTGTAAATGTAATTGAATCAAAAGACGAAATTTTGTGAAATGTGTATACTCCAGAAATTATGTCTTTCCGTATATAATATTGATGAGTTGTAAATTTATGAGAAGATGTTATCTCATTCTTTAAATTTAAATTTAAATAATCTTCCACCTCATTAAGTTCATGGTCTGAAAAAAAAATCCACAAGATGTGAAATAAGATCCCGAGAGTTAGAATCTTCAAATAAATCAGGATACAATGAAAATAGGTGTAAGAGTAAAGTATCTCATGGGGGAATTCAATTGGAATTTTTGTGTTATGAAGTAGTATATGAATCACGAGATTCAATTTCTCGTCGGTTAAACCAAAAAAATGGTGTAAAAGGAAATGAAATAAAAAGCATCTCATGAAATAGTAGCCTTCATGTTTGATTTCAATTCTTCTTCTATAATAGTTAACTAATAATCATCATAGCTATGTTGTACTTGGAAATTTGAACACAAAACGTTAGCTAAAACATAATCATGTAATTTAAGATCTAATAAATATGAGAGTGAATTACAAGGTTTCTTAAAACAAGAGGATTCTAGAATTGTTTCTAACATGGAATTAACATAATGATCAATAATATAACTCTCAAGAAGTTTATCTTGAATCTGACCATTTGTCCTATGAGAGGATTGATCTAAATTATGAACACAAATTTCATATCCAACTTCTTCCATTCCTAAGATAATTGTCATAATTTCTAAAATGGGACAATTCTCTTCATCTTTATTCAAAATTTCTTAATTTCTTTGTTTATGGGTAACTGTGGTCTATTTTCTTAGAAGACATATCTACTCATTAAGCGATGTAGATGTATGAATATGATAGATATTATGGGTCACATGTTCCTTCTTCGAAGTATCATGTTCCCCTTTATTCACATCTGTGAGAGTGAGAAATTTTGGCATAACTTGTTGTTCATGAATAACTTTCAAAACTTCATAATCAATTTTTAATTGATTGTAAATGCTTTACTCATATTGATTAATATTTAGTTGATTATGTTCCAAATAAAGTGAAACTATATTTTGAAACCATTCACTAATAGAAGGAAAATCATCTAAAGGAAATCTTCAACAAAGATTAATAAATATTGTTGAAAATTATTCTAATTATTCATTGGGTTTCATCATAAAATCATTAATTTCTTCACATAATTTAACATAACTAAAATTAATAAAAGCAAAAAATAAACTCATCTATAATTGTTCTAATGAATGAATTGATGTGGCCAAAAACGTTTCACACTACTTCTTCACATGGCCTTCATAAGTTAGATTGAAAATCCTGCATATTACACCATCATTAAGCATGTTATGAGAAATACAATTGTCAATAAATTGAGAAACATGTTGAGATGCAGTGATATAACTCTCACCATGAAACTTATTTTTTTACCAAAATTTCAACATCTTCAATGGAATGGTGCATGATACTTGTCTAGAGACACACCTCCAAATATGGATTTGGGAAGGAGCCATGAAAAAATAAAATTAAAATTAAAACAAATAGCTCCACAAAGTCAACTTGTCAGTATAACCTTCTTTTAGTGCCAAAAATGTTAGTGTATGGAAATGAACAAGCCATCATTAGGGATATCACCCGATCAAGGCACCAATTAGACCTTTATCTATTTGGTATGTTGATTCAGACTAGTATGTGGGCCCAATTTCCACTGAAAAGATTGCTCCTCATAAGGATACTTTCTAGTATGAATTCGTAAATCTAAATGAAACCTAAGATGATATGAAAATGTCACAAAGAACTATCATATTTTTACCTAAAACTAATTAAATCTATCTTATCTCGATCAAGAGAGGGAATAGTCCAATCTCAATCAAGAGAAATCTTGAATGGACTAGAAGTGAATCTAAGATTAAAATGAACTGATAAGTCACTGAAATAGTTCACATCATTTATTGCAATTGTAACACATGTGCATATATTATTATTGGAAAAAATAATTAGTTACCAAAATCACAACACATACTTAAATTGAAATAGCAACAATTGAATTCAAGATATAATCGTACAATTGTATCACAGAAATAGTCCATGTGTTGCACCAACAATTGAATAAAAAACAAGCATGTAATTAAATTGTTAAACAATTATCAACCAACACACAACAAGTTCTCTTGAATTAAATATTCAATTTGAGTAAAATGTGACCAACCATGAAAATATAGCTTTTCATTAGTTTTAAATGGACATGAAATTGTGTGAAATTTATAAGAGTGTTAAATCAAACAATACATACTAATTTAAATCAGAACTATAACAAAAATAAAATAAGTTTATCATGATATCAGCCAACCTACAAATTCAGACAATAGTGCACAAAATTAAATATTTGGATATATGCTACTGAGCACAAAAGATCTTAAATAATGTTCATGACAACATGAGATTTTCTAATCTCTGGCATCTCCTCTTTGGTCTGGTCTTGCAAGTTCCCAGTTTTCTCTAAGAAATAACTTTACAACTGTGCAAATATTCCTCAATAATTCGAAATTGGACCCTCCTTCCTTCATTCCCAGGTTTCTCTTAAATGATAATACAAATTGATTGAAAATAGAAACATGTTTAATGGTAGTTCAATAAATAATTGAAAATGGAAATGAAGATTCATTCTCTGATTTTTCAAGCACTGAATCATCAAATCCTTAAGTCTAAAGTTCAAATCCATTAATCATGAGTCACCAACTGGTAATTTCCTTCAAAACATAAAGGTTTTTGTTTTCTTTTATGGTCCCAAGCATTTAAAATATATGAAAAAACATCCCTAAAAAATATCATTAAAAACGACATTAAAATTGTAAGTTATTATTATAAGTAAGATTTAAAAATCATTCAAATATAATTATTATAAGAAAACCTAATTCCTATAAATTAGAAACAAATTGTGGAGTCTAGGCCAAAATTGTTTTTTTGATGTCTCATGCTTCATTTATTGTTGCATTTCTGACCATGAGATAGCAATTTGATAAGATTCAAACAACATAAAGTTTTGGCATACAATTTTATTTCTAAAAATATATTCAGTGATCTTGTTTGGTGCAATTTTATGGCTTTTTTATCGTTCAATATTTTAGAAATTTTACTTGTATATTTAACTACATAATCATTCGAATATTATTCTCTTTTTTTTAGCTTTCCAATGATCCCTCGTGAGTATGATATGATGTCCTGAAACCCAAAATATGGCTTGCAAAAGTTGTCACCTAACAATCGTTAATCACTTTTGTGGATGCATTAGTGAAGTTGATTTAAAAACCAAAAGAGTTTATACCACATTCATGAGGTGAAAATAAAAGTGTTTATATTGTTTCTATGGGTATATCATAAATTTTGCGAACATAGAGAGTATGGTATAGTGAGTGTGGGCGCGACAATGTTTTGATGGTACCAACCTTTGTACGAGTGACTGGAAGTTTAGGTCGTTTTAAACACTACATGACAAAAATAATAAAATGGACCAATATAATAAATAATAAATAAAGTTAACTTTGATTCCTATAATCTCAAATCCTCTCTCTAAATATGCATATTTTAAAACTCTTAAATATAACACAAGTTCGTGTTAGCTGTTGTTTCCACAATGTGAAAATCAGTTAGAAATATGTTTTGGATTTTTTAATAACTAGTTAGAAATGTATTTTGGATTTTTATAAACACATTATTCTTATAGGCATCCAATCAACAATAGTCTTGTGACCTCTTAGAAATATGTTTTGGATTTTAATAACTAGTTAGAAATGTATTTTGGATTTTTATAAACACATTATCCTTATAGGCATCCAATCAACAATAGTCTTGTGACCCTTCTTAACCTCTTATTCTCTTCTCAGTAGTTCAAGCTTCACCATCAGGTTGATTGAATAATGAAAAAGAAAAGAGAAAGAATCCTCGTTTTCTTACCATCACTACTAAGATATAACAAAGAAAAAAAAATTCACTAACCTCAACCATATAAGCCTTCTAATTCAAAGAAATGAAATTTTGGACAAAAACCCGTTACCATAGAATAAAACCTACATAAAATGAAAGTGATCCACCCCTTCAATTGGAAAGGATGCAACAGTACTATCAAGGACGTCCACAACATCATTATCAACTTTTTTCCTAGTTCTCGCATTCCTTCGGTTTCCATTACTTAGGTGGAAGGCCGATAATCATCTTAAAAAGAAAATGGAGCCAAATTTAAAAGATCATATTTTTTTTTTAATTTCCATGTGTAACGACCGGTTGTTTTCTGTAATCTATTTGGCATTGTGTTTGAATGTCTATCATAACATCATGAAGATTTTCTGTGTTCTCCCATCGCACGTAATTCTGCCCTACAACTCATATTTTAATATTGAGATTTATCGCCATCCTATGTGCAATACATGTGATAAATTTTAATAATTTGACGATCAGAGTTAAAGCAAAACAATTTGTTTCTTTTCCAATAGTTATTTAAAAAAAATTCTCCAAGTTGTGATGAGATTAAAGTTATTTCATTTAAACTAAATGTTATTATGAAATTGTATTGGTGGTTTATAATTACTATAAGCAAGAATGAACGACATTGTCATGTTGTTCAATTGTATGTTTTTTCAATTTTAAAGAGTATTTAGATATACTCTTTGGAGTAAATGAATAATGAATTTAATTTAATATAAATGAATTTTTTATTTTAATAAAGAAATTATTATAATTATTTTTATTTGTGTTTTAAATATGATAAATGTAATTTTGAACTCAGAGGTTTTAAATATAAATTCCACATTTTAAAATCAATTTATTTTTAATAAATATTATTTTTCTTTATTATATACATATGTAAAATAAAAAAATTAATGTCGAGTTATATTTTATAAAAAATTTAGAAATTAATGATAAAATTAAATTTATATATTTATTTTACTATATTTTAAAATATTTTAAGATTTTTTATTATTTTTTATGATTAATTATTTTAACTTTAAATTTATAGAGTTTTAAATATTTTACTATTAATTTAAATTTTCTTAATTCTTATTATGGTTTCAAGATAAAAGTTTAGTCAATATCTTTTCACCAATATTCAATTTAAAGTATTTTTGTAAAGTAAAAATGAACTTTTAAATTTAAAATTTAATTGAATGAGTAAAGCTTGTTTAGCATAATTGCATTTTTATATGTAAAAATGAATTTAATTGTTGATAATATCATGGGTACTTCAATTGCATAGATTACATGGTTTAAATTTGTAATTCCAATAAATTTTTGTTTGATTTCAAACAAAATTGACCAACAAATATATCTCAAAATGACCAAATTGTAGAATAAGAAAACTATTTGAAATGTGTTTTTTTTCAATTGCTTTATATAATATATACATATTTTAATTTTTTCTCCAAACCATACATAATATATAAATAGTTTCATAGAAATATTTTATTAGCATGGTCATTTAACTATTTTATTTATGGACCACATCATCCACATTGAAATGTTCTTGTTAGTTATTAATATATTTCTAAATATGGATATGGACAACGAGAACAAAAGGTTTTTCTCAGGGTTTTTTTCTTTGCTTTCGATTGATGGGTTTATATGGGCTTATTTGTTTTTCATTTCCATCTCCTCGCAACTTTTTCTCCCTTTAACTTCCTGCAACTTATGGATGTTTTCTTGATCATATGACCTATTTTGTCGCCTGCCATATAGCGTTACATTAGCATGGAAGAGAAACAGCAAGAATTTTCAGGAAGCTTGATACACTCTCCTATTTTTCATTCCCAAGCCAAGTATGATGTGTTAATCACAGGGAGGTCTTCCCATATCTTGTCACATGTTCTGAATTGTCCTCTCGCACCACATCTCGATCCTTCCAACAATCTGCAATCAAGTTTTTGTTTAGATGCACAAACTCTGCAGTCGATTGTTGGTATTTAATGGGGATATCTTCACTTAATATTTTCCCCTATATCCTCTATTCACACTTGGGTGGCATCGATTCATCCTTCGTCACTACTCCCTTCATTTTCCCAAAGTTACAACTATGGCTCGGCTGACCACTGAACTAATCAAGACTATGGGTTGGGGAAACTCCCCGCAGTGTTGTCAAGCATTGTTCCCAAACTGTGGCAACTACGAGCACTGACAAGAGTTTTGTAGTCCCGACAACTAGCGGGCATAATAGACAAGAATAATTCCCATCAATTTCCATTACTTCAACTACCCACGAGTCAAGAGTTGAGGTTGTGGCAAGCATTAGGCGAGGGAGCACAAAGCAGTCCCGTCGAGTGACATATCGATAAGCGAGCTTTTCTCCATCAAGTGTCATCTTGTTATCAGGATCCGAAACGTCGAAAGAACTCCCACTATAGGAGCTACCTATAGGAGCGTGACTCGATAGCCAATAACCACTAAGTCACATGCAAGTAGGAACAATTCCCAAATGTGTGCTGGGGGAGGAGAACAGGGGAACTCGATCACTTAAAAGGGTCAGCTTCAGTAGGAGGAGTCCGAATAGGATTCAATGGAGCCAAAATTTCTAAATTTAAATTTCAAATTTTCTTCTTTCGAAATGAGCATGAAGAACATTCTTTACTAAAATTTTATTTTGACCTCACCATGAAGAACATGCTTAAAAATAAATATATAAACATAAATTACATTATGAAAATTGACCATAGTTACAAAATTCAACACCCTCTTAACTAGGGAGGTCTCTGTAATGACTTATCATGTTGTTCTCAAGTGCAAAGATTCTATAAGGAAGGATCAAGATTAACATAAGAATCATCATTAATATCATAATCCCCAGCATCACAATCATCTTGGTCAACCCTCTTGACCTATAACAATTATTGCATCCACTCAGTTGATCCAGGTGGATATTGGTGGCCACCCGCCTATTCCACTTGGACCCCACATTTGTTTCTTTCAGTTTTTCATTTTCCTTAATTCTAGTACAATTTACTATTTTTGGTAGTTTTTTAGGTCCTCAACTTCCGGAGCCATTTTGAGGCCCTAAACGACGTTTTTTGGACATGAAAGGTCTGGAAAATATGAGACTTCTAGATTCGATATTCACTATTAGTAGTTGTATTCCTTGGATAGATATTTCTAATGATGTATCATGTGCATCAAATGAAGATAGTATGCCAAATTTACAATCGCGGGAAATTGGTGTACCAATTTTCCTCGACGGGGCCCATAGTCTGGTGTTTCATCTCCTATGGTTAGTTTTTTGGATGTTTAGGGTTTTCCATTGTTTCTCAATAATAAATAGGCCTTCGAGCCTCATTGTAACACAATTTAGAGGCAGGTAGCCGCCACATCTCTTCTCAGAGATAAGCTACTAGCGCCTTAGCTAGGTTATTTCCATTCTACCTGTAACCATATTTTAGTTATGAGATATTAATGAAATGAAGTCTTATTTCTGTTGCATCTCTGCGTTTATGCATATTTATGTATTTAATTGTCTTCCTGCATAATTCTAGATTAGTGGTATCAGAGCGGTCTGATCTTTCTCGATCCTTCTTTGCATATCCCCAACGAGGCTAGGGTATAAGGATTTAGGGCTCGATCTGGTTGAACCTTTGCAAGATCAGCCTTGTAAACCTTGAAGGCCACCCATGGGGGATGAAAAGAAAGACAAGGGAGTAAGAGATCTTATCAAAATATTGCTCGAGGAGGCCCTCGAGAAACAAATGAACATGATGATGGATAACTTTGCCTAGATTCTTCAATGACTACACACCAGCGGCGCATCTGCATCCGAAAGCCACTCTAGAATCGTAACTCCTTTTAAGGTACAAGTAAACTTTCACATTCCCATATTTGAGGTCCAAATATATACAGACATCATAGATAGATGTTTGAATCTATTAGAAGGGTATTTCTCAGTTCATGACTTTTCCAACCGGGAAAAGATTACTTTTTCACTCATTAAAGTCACCCCCCATGTCAAGGATTGGTGGGAAACCTACTGTGAGAAAAATTACAAGAGGGAACCCTCTGTGTTTTCGGCTGCACCCACTTGGAATTATTTCTGAGATGCCATTAAGGAACAATATTATCTCTTGGGCAGCAATGAGGACAAGTACATACAATGGACTATGTTGCGGCATCAAAAGGATCAAGATGTGCATGAGCTGACGAATTTGTTTCATACCCAGCGCAAAAAATTGGGTATCAAATATTTGGAGAAAATTTTGGTGCTAAAGTACCACAACTATCTACACATATACATTTAGGAGGAGATGGAGTTCCTTGACATCTCCTCTCTTGGTGCAGCATACTGCTATGCTGCGAAGATTGAGAATAAGTTCAAACAAAATAAGTGAGACTTTGGATCTATAAATCAGAGGCAAGGGAAAGGTGCCCCCAAACCACATAACAAAGGACAAAGCCAAGGCGGGGCAACCCAGGATAACTTGCCAAAGCTGCAAGAAAATAACAACACCGCGAAGCCAAAGAAGGACATGGGAAAGTGGTGTGAGTTCCATAAGAGCTCAACTCACAACATAAGTGAGTGTCAGGCCAAGTAGTAACTGGTGGCCAAGCTGAATGCCTCTGAATAGAATGCATGCTCTAAATCTGAATCAGAACCTGACAAGGGGAGTGAAAAAGGGAAGAAAATTATCGATACGGAGCCCAACACCACCATTGCCACCACGAAGATCCAGAAGGAGGAACCGGAAGATCTAGAGGAGGAGCGCCTCTTCGATTCCCAGATGTGGGTAAAGGGTTCCCCACTATAGTTCATTGTCAATAGCGGGAGCCAAAAGAACCTCATTTTAGCAAAGGTCATGAAGTGGTTGGGCTTTTTGACCACAACAAACCCATAATTGTACACCATCGGGTGGCTTTACCAAGGATGGGATCTCCACGTCAACCAAAAATGTCGCTTTCCCTACAAAATCAAGCCCTTCACGGATGAGGTATTATGTGACATTGACCCTCTTGATGTTTTTGATGTATAATTAGGCAAACCATACTTGTGGATGCGACATGTTGTATATGAGTCCCGACCTCGCGTTGTTATTGTTAATTTTGGAAATAATTTGTACATGATACCGAAGGTCACACCGCTTTCCGCCATCTCCTTGCTTACTACAAAACAATGCAGTAAGCTCATTTCCAAAACTGGGAAATTTGTTTTCCTGATGATCCACCCTCATGGAAAGAAGAATACTATGGCCACGACCTCCAGACAGGGCTCCTCTACACTAAAACAACAAATGGACAAGGTCCCCATAGATCTTAACCTAGGTGACATGATTTCGAATGGACCAATCGATTGGGGCTTTGTTCTGGAGAACGATGAAATCAAGAGGCATATTCAGGGGATGTTGTAGAAAGGTCACATCCGGCCAAGTTCATCACCCTGTGGGAGCCCGATCGTGTTGGTGCAAAAGAAGGATGGGGCTTGGATACTCTGTATTGACTATCGGGCACTGAACAAGATCACTGTCTGGAATAGGTACCTGATCCCCCAGATTAATGAACTTATGGACCAACTCAAGGTGGGGGAATATTTTAGCAAGATCGACTTGAAGTCTGTATCACCAAGTAGAAATCAAACCCTCCGATGTGTGGAAGTCTTCCTCCGAAGCGAAGGAGGGCATCTTCGAATGGCTGGTCATGCCTTTGGGGTTGACGAATGCTCTTGCAACCTTCATGAGGCTCATGGATGACATGTTGCAATCATTCACCAACTTATTTGTAGTAGTATACCTGGATGATATCCTAATCTTTAGCCAGACTTTAGAAGAGCACCTCCACCACATCCAACAAGTCTTCCAAACAATGCGACAACACAAGTTGCGTACCAATTTGGAGAAGTGCACTTTTGGCATGACCCAAGTTCAATATCTGGGAACATTATTGATGAGCGGGGGGTGCATGTGGATCCAACCAAGATCTAATTCATTCGAGATTCGCTAGCCCCAACCACTCTAACAGATCTCCACAGTTTTCTAGGTCTTGCTAATTTCTACTGCCAACTCGCGTTGGGATTCTCTCATATCACTTGGCCCTTGAGTCAAGTCACCAAAGGAGTAGCAAAAGAATTCTTTTGGTATGAATATCAATAGAAGACATTCGAGGAGTTGAAACATTGCCTCTGCTCTGCCCCAGTGCTCACATTACCAGACTTGAAACAACCATCTGAGATCAAGACAGATGCCTCTAACTATGCTATTGGGGTAGTTCTTACTCAACAGGGCCATCCAGTGGCATATCACAGTGAGACACTGTCCAACATAGTCCATAAGTATCCCACTTATGACAAAGAGATGTATTCCATTGTGCAGGCTTGCCGAAAATGGAAGCATTACATTTTGCGGAAGGAAATGATCATCCACATAGACCACTGGCCCCTGCAGTTCATACAAACACAAGGGAAGTTGCAGAACTATCACCATCAGAAGTGGTCCACATATTTGCAAAAATTTCATTTGAACATCAAGTACAAGAAGGGCAACACTAATAATGTTGCCAACTACCTCACCTGACCACTGATCATGGTGCTAACCACTGTGCTCAAGTATTGTGGGCACGAGACTTATGATTGGCCGCTTCTCTACAAGAGCGATCCAGAATTCGACCACCAATACAAGACACTCTTGGAGGGTAAGCGAGTTCCTAAAACAAGGACATCTCCTTCTAAAAACAAGGACATAATATTTTTCATGCTTTTTTTACGCTGTCTGGATGAGCTGATTTATTACTTGTGTAAAATTTTTGGAACACCTGAAAGACCAAGTCCTCCTATTCAAGATTCAACATGAACGTGCCAAAGTTGAACTCTGCCATTAGTTCTAATATTTTGTGCCGCTTCTAAAGGTAGGAAGCATGGTGTTTTTAAACACTTAAAGGCTTCTAGTATCAGCTGTAATATCTCCGTCATGATATAATTATTGTAAGACAGTAGAGGTGATGTTAAAGCTATGATCCTGGTGATACAATAAGTAACTGCAAGCTTGAATTATTCACAAGGATGCTCCCAGAGTTTGGGTTGTATCAATGCACACGTCGAAGTCTTGAGGGCCCAACTGAGTTTCTTCCATTCTGGCTGCCCCACCCTGGATAAACATGTGTCTAATTCCTCCAACTTATGAAGGTCTATGTTTCACTTTGTTTGTTGTCATTCAGATCTAATTGTGAAGATCTTAATCTCTCTTCCATGTCCTTCCTTCACTTCCCATGGGTGATTCTGCTACAGAATGATATGGAAGCTTTAAAATATTAAGCCAAGAAATCCCCATTAAATACGAACAATTGACTGTAGAGTTTGTGCATCTAAACACAAACTTGATTACAGATTGTTGGAAGGGTTGAGATGTGATGCAGGAGGACAATTCAGAGTATGTGACAAGATATGGGAAGAACTTCTAGTGATTAACACGTCATACTTGGCTTAAGAATGAAAAATAGGGGAGTGTATCAAGATTCCTGGAAATTATCGTTGTTCCTCTTCCATGCTAATGTAACGCTATATGGCAGGCAACACAACAGGTCATAGATCAAGAAAACATCCAGAAGTTGCAGGAAGTTAAAGGGAGAAAAAGTTGCGAGGAGATGGAAATGAAAAACAAATAAGCCCACATAAAATGATGAATCGAAAGCAAAGAAAAAAACCCTTGAGAAAAAAAATTTGTTCTCGTCGTCCATATCTAGATTTAGAAATATATTAATAACTAAAAAGAACATTTCAATGTGAACAATGTGGTCCATAAATAAAATATTTAAAAGACCATGTTAATAAAATATTTCTATAGAACTATTTATATATTATGTATGGTTTGGAGAAAAAATTAAAGTATGTTTATATTATATAAATCAATTGAAAAAAAACACATTTCAAATAGTTTTCTTATTCTACAATCTGGTCGTTTTGAGATATATTTGTTGGTCAATTTTGTTTGAAATCAAACAAAAAATTATTAGAATTACAAATTTAAACCATAGAATCTATGCAATTGAAGTGCCCATGATATTATCAACAATTAAATCCTTTTTTACATATAAAAATGCAATTATGCTAAACGCACTTTACTCGTTCAATTAAATTTTAAATTTTAAAGTTCATTTTTACTTTTCAAAAAATACTTTAAATTGAATATTGGTGAAAAATTTTTGCCCAAACATTTAATTTGTAACGAGAATTAAGTAAATTTAAATTATTGGTAAAATATTTAAAACTCTAATTAAAATATTTAATCATAAAAATTAATAAAAAATATTAAAATATTTTAAAAAATATTAAAATAAAATATATAAATATAATTTTATCATTAATTTTTAAATTTTTTATAGAATATAACACAACATTAATTTTCTTATTTTGCATATGTATATAATAAAGAAAAATAATATTCAGTAAAAGTAAATTGATTTTAAATTTTATATTTATATTTAAAATATATGAATTCAACATTACATTTATCATATTTAAAACAAAAATAAAAATAATTATAATAATTTCTTTATTAAAATAAAAATTTCACTTATATTAAATTAAATTCATTATTCATTTACTCCACAGAGTATATCTAGATACTCTTTAAAATTGAAAAAACATACAATTGAACAACATGACAATGTCGTTCTTGGTATAGTAATTATAAACCATCAATACAATTTCATAATAACATTTTAATAGAAAGGAAACCAATTGTTTTTCTTTAACTCTTACCGTCAAATTATTAAAATTTATCACATGTATTGCAAATAGGATGGCGATAAATCAGAATATTAAAATATGAGTTATAGGGAAGAATTACGTGCGATGGGAGAAAGCAGAAAATCTTCATGATGTTATGATAGACATTCAAACGCAATGCTAAATAGATTACAGAAAACAACCAGTCATTGCACATGGAAATTAAAAAAAAATATGATCTTTTAACTTTGGCTCCATTTTCTTTTTAAGATGATTATCTACCTTCCACCTAAGTAATGGAAACTGGAGGAATGCGAGAACTATGGAAAAAAGTTGATAATGATGTTGTGGACGTCCTTGATAGTATTGTTGCATCCTTTCCATTGAAAGCCAAACTTTCCTTTTTCTGTGTAAAGCGGACAAAGCCAGGTATGGAAGGGGTGGGCAATGTGATAGTATAAAAGGTGTCTTTTTAACTCCTATTTATCCTACAATAATTATCAATGTAGGTACAACTTTTTATCTCAAGAGTGTACTCAGTCTAAGGCTACAATTCAATCTAACAGTAATGCTCTTCAATGTGCAGTATCGTGTCTTAAATACAAGAGTAAATGAGTGCTTGAAAATGAAATCTAATTACAACAATATGAAACTCAATGTTCTAAAGTTTAATCACTCACTCAACAATAATCAGTCAAGGATGCAGTAGTAATAACTCTTTTCTCTGTCAACTGATGTAAATGAAATCAAATATGAACAAGGTAACCAATCTGAAAATGTAGGCAGTAACAACCAATGTCCTTTACAGTTGATGATCTTACATTCCACACTAAAAGAATTAAATGGAAATGGTAACTATGTTAAATTGCTAATGTTGCTAATGAAAATAGACTAAGAAACTTTTTATAATAACACTCCAAAGAAAAACCAAATTCTTGCAAGAAAGGAATAAACAGTAAAGCTAATTAACATAAATGAACAACAAATCTATTTACTAGAAATGAACAGAAAATTCTTTCTAATGGAAATGAACAGCAATCCTGAATAGCAAAGCTCTATATCTGCAAAGCATAACAATAAAAATTATAAAGGAATAAATACTCTTGTTATGCGGAAAGGAACAACAATGCGATTCACTGACGCAACACACCAATTTCATAAATCATTAAAAAGTAAGCTATAAACCAAGATAACTATGAAGCAATGCGGTTAAAGGAAATGAAAACTAGTGCAAACCATCACACAATTGGAATTGGAAAGTAAAGAAAAAAATAGCGAGTGGATCCACTAGGGTCAGGCCCTTAACCGCTAGTGAAGCACCACCGAACTACTCCAGTATCAAATAATGGAACAACAACCCAATTATGTATTAATCATATGTAGCAGGGTTTACAGGCAATCACACTATGTTTTAATTAATGAGAGTCGATGAACAATTATTAAATTACAAAAGGAAATTTGAATTATCAGAATATGTCTAAAGCCATGATTTCTACAAGCGTTTCTCTTTTATAACACCCAATGGATGAAACAAGAAGTACAGATAACTTTGAGCAATGATCCTCAGGATCGAGAGATCCTAAGGGATTTTCTCTATCTTCTAACTTTAGTTATCGTTTTGTCCTCTTGTGCTGATGTTGCACTGTTCCTTTCTTTACTTTGACTATGCGCTTTGATCTTGATCTTCTTGTCTGGATACGACCTTATGTTAAAGTGACAACAGTTACACCTGCCTTGTCATTTCCTTCTAAATGGTGGCTTCCCACTTCATCTAGTTCCTATATAGAAGAAAATACAATCTTTAGTTAATTTCGCAATAAGCACTAATCTCCTCAATTCTATTGTAATTCTTCAATATATTATCATTCTAGAATATAAAGGAGTCATGATTAAAGGAAAAAGATAAAGAAATACATGGAAAATGCATACCTTTCCAATTCTCTTACCCCACAACACTTTTCCTTGTCTCATGAAAACCATAATTGTGTAAAGAAGTTAGAGAATAGGTGGAGGAGAGGTTTTTCCCATTATTAATTAAACCATGTTTTGTGACTAAACAAGAAACATGCCTATCTGCCCTTCGGGTAATTCATATTTGGCCTTATAGTCTGGCTCATGGGATGCCGGATAATGGCGGGGATAATTTTAAGAACCCCCTAAATTTATATATATAATAAATGGGCGAATCCCCATGATACATAGGAAAAATGGAAGGTGATTTTATTAATAATATAATATGTATATATAATTTTTTGGCGAATCTCTCATGAGATTATATTATCTTGTAAAATCATGGCGAATCATCAATACAAATGGCGAATCACTACTACAAAATGGTGAATCGTTGTCTAGTGGAGTTCGGGGTGTTGGTTCCAATGAAGATATGGTTGTTGAACCAAGATTAGAAGGAAGAGAACCACCGAGACCAAGCATGGAAAATGGTGACACTGCCCGCGTGTTCACGACTCCTTCACGCCTTTGCTTCTTTGGTTTTGGTTCGAGTGCACATGTGATGATGAATCCTCGTTGAGCTTGTGGTTATCCTTTCGAGCATATTACAAGTCTTCTTGAAATTTTAACAACTATTCCTCAATAACCTTGAAGTGCTCGAGACCTCTCTTGACTTTTAGCTTAGTCAAATTAGACCACAACAGTGCCCATGATAAGTAAGGAAATTTACTCAACTATACTAATGAAAATCCGTACCTCTGGGGTCAGGAGGCCAACCTTCAAACATGTGATCATAACAGATGGGCAAAGGACCACATGGCTGGCTCAGGTGGCGGAGATAATGGCACATCGAGCTATATGGTGGCTACTAGGGTCTGCTGGCTGTCGGCTAAGGACCATCTAGGAGAAAAATTTTCTCCTATTCATACTACCCACAGGTGGTGGATAACAATTCCTTAGGAGGCCCATTTTAGACCTCAAAATTTCTCTAATGTTTGTATGTGGTGCCGTAATATCTCGTAGTTCACATGTTGGATGATGATTGTTGTTCTTAAGTGAATGAACGTCATCTCTCCCCTTAAGAGTTTTATATGGGGCATTAATTGACCTTTTTGGTGACGATGTCATAAGTCACTGTGCCCTTAGCAACATTGTGCTTCCTTGAATGGGGTTTTTGTTCATTTTGGAAGGATATAACAAGGACAAATCATTTGAGTGTGTCTTTTCCCCTAATTCAACTTCTCTTGTACTTTGATTTTTTGTCTTGAGCTTACCATCCATATCACCTAATATGTCTTTCTTGCAACTAGCCCAAAAATCATTCCAATTCCTTATCCCTGCATTCTGCCGCGCACTATTACCGTCAGGTTCAAGAGATTGATCTCTTTTATTTTTCTCAGGAGGGTATATCCATGACAAGTCAATTGGATGTGCCTTCACCCATGCTTCAAATTGTTTTGTTTTTTTCTAGGTTTTTGTGACATTCTTCATTTTTCTACCAAAAGTCTATGTACTCCTTCCCAAAAACCGATTCCGTCGGATCCATTTTTCCAATAACACCGCCAGGTTGGCACATTGGATCAGCTATTTACTTCTTCATGTGCCATGGCTCAATAGAATAACGCTATCTTTCTGGAGTTACTTATTTTAGGAATATCATTTTTAAGCCTTTTTATGAGAAGGATTCATGATGAAGTGTAACAGCTTGCACAATTTTTATGAAAGTAGCTTAACACATTAACCAAAAACTAGCTTGTATCAGAAGAAATTACATTCTACATGTTAAGTGTTTGATAAAAGTTCACGTGGATAATAATTTAGAAAAAATATTTTAAGCCTACAAATGTTGTAGTAATGGATTAAAATTTTATGTAGAGTAATGAGAAAATGGTTGTAAAAGAATGGATGAGTGAATTGGTTTGATGTAGAGAGAGTTCTATGGAAATTGGAAAAATCCAATCAACAAGCCATATACTATTTGTAAACAAGGGATTACAGCCCATTCATTCAACCAACATGGATCCTTCGCAAAAATTAAAGTATGGCCTCCCTTCCTAGTCTTGTACAAAAATCACTATTTTTGGAATGGATACAAGGACTTTGTTCTCATTGTAGCTCGCACAAAGAAACTTACTAACAATTCCAATAATGAATAGGATTCTAAGTCCAAACTAAGTTTTTCTAGAGCTATAGGGTTTAGTTAATTTTAATGAAAATATGAGAAGAAAATTGTTATAAATGATATCCTTGGTTGCAAGCTTTCATGCCAATGCCACCTCTCACGCCAAGAGAAAGACAATCAAATCATGTTTTCGTATTATTTCTTGATTGTTCAGGCTTAGCAATCAAATATGTGGTAAAGGATTTATAGCCTACTATTAATGGTTTCCTATATGTAGTGAGGACACTGAATTAATATTTATTTCCTCTAACTAGATTCCTATTATTTTGGGTTGAGGACTACTTAATCGAGAATATATCATATCTAATACATCCTCAACACTTCCATTATAGAGAATCCATTGAGGGTAAGATTATGTATCTATGCAATTAGCCAAAAACATTAAGAATACATATATCCTTCAACTCATCCCTTACCTTGTGATTTTTTGGTTATATATCTTCCCATCAACAGTGGCCCACATAAACATTTTCATCACTTAGACATCATTAATGGCTACCAAGTTGGTGGTGCATATAGCTTAATAGGATGTGGCATCAAGGGGAATGGTGTGAGTTTAATTTTCTCAAAATGTAGTCCACCATTGTCACACCCATTCACTTAAGTCTCAACAATTTTTTTAATGCTCTACTATTCACAAACCATTTTCATTCCTCCCTCTTTCACACGGAATACAAGAAATTAAATAAAACAATGTTTAATGGTAAATTGGAACAAATGTTTGAGACATGATCAACTACATCAAGCATGAACCTAGAAGCAATTATAGCCTAGATAATTTTCATCCTTTACTTAATAACCAACAATTTCCAAATGCTCATTTAGCTTGAGCTAGTATGCAATTTGTTCTCTTGGTTTCTTTTATTTTACCATTAAAAACAATTTTATCTTGAACACTTCAATATCTATGAATTTTTAATATATCATTCCAATAATAATAAGGAACATAACACTCAACTCAAAGGTAAAATACAATGTATTGTGCCACACATTAACAATTCAACTTGTAGAAGATTGTTATGGTTGTAGGTTCCCAAAAGAATTTTCCCACCAAGTCTACCATAAGAAATGTAAAAACATAAATCGGATAAATGTCATTGTACATGTACTTTGTGAGTAGAATGTGTAGCACTCAATATTGTTGTGATGATTTGTTAGTTATGCCAATGACTAAGTAAAGGAATGGTGGTTGTGGGTTCATCATCCAAGAATCTAACTAGAAAGAAGAAAATAAGAAATGATTGTAGCGGTTTCATCATGAAATCCTCTTGTATTTATAGATTTTCTTGTGGGGCTTTTCCCTCCTTAATTAATTGAGAAGGGCTCATGGCAACCCCAAATTTGGGCTTTTTGCCCCAGCTGCCCCCAAACTTACCCCATGCTGCCAAAACACTGTGTAATTGGGGTTTTCCCCTTTATCAAAGACTATGGCCTACGGGGATTGATAGGCTACTTTGTTCCCTGAGCAATTAATCCATAGGGGACATTACAACCACTCCAAGGTCATCATGTCTCGTCTTGGACACTCATATTTCCATGTCCCATGTCATTGTGTCAGCTGACTTACGCAACCAGTAATGAGCATTCTCTCGGTTACACCACCCTTATTATAGCACTAAGAGCCCCATTCTATAGATTTCCTTTATGAATTGCTTGAAAGTTGAAACTAATGTCCTAGTAAGTGCTAATTGTGGTCTTGATTTTCCAGTACAAAATCATAGACTATCACAAAAGTTTAAGATGTGCAAGAGGGCTAGGCTTCAAGATCTTTCTGCAACCTACAAACTCTTACAAGTCGTGTGATACTTTGTGCTGCAATATTATAGTCAAGCTTTTCAAGTTGAAAATGAAAGTAGAAAACAAATTTCTAAGCAATCCGGATTACATAGATCAGAAAATTAGATAAATTTCAGGATTCCGTCATTTAATGATAGTATTATCTTTCTTGTAATTGAAAGAGAAGAAAATATAGACTCTCCGATAGCGAGAGCATCATCCTTTGCCAGAGGAATTAGTACATTAATATGTCTATACTAATTGTCAATATAATCTCATATAAGGATAAACATACAAAAATGTATCTATCGGCATTCTAAAATTTAAATAAGGTTATCACCTGTAGAGTCATTGTTCAGCTGCCTAGATGTCTGCACTTGTCCTCCCTTAATAGAAAATAATTGAGGCTCCACTTTGTTAGAAATCCTATATTCGTGAATGAATGGGTTCACAGGTGAAATTCCAGCATTTCCTCGTTCTTGGTATGTCTCCTAATTTATTGCTTCATTGACATCTCTCTCTAGTAGTTTTTCCCATAGTGCTGGCTGATAATTCTCTGTTGATTGATTTATGTTTCCCCACATATATGAAATTGCAAGAAATTAGGCCAATTAGTAAAAAAAATTACCACCTATAACTTCTAAGAAATAAGAATAATCTTGCCATTGCCACTCTATTCCAATCCTGAATTTCTCACTGATCGCCAAACATAATAAAATAATATTTTTTTTTCTTCTCATGCACTTCAAAATTTTCATTTCTTTCTCTACTTAACTGAACTAAAATTTATAGGCCTTGCATATGTACCAAAATAGTGATGATCCTTAATTAAAAAATAGAACTGCTACTGGAAAAGAATAATATGAAAATGTGACGAGGAAAGATGTCATTCCAACTATTCATGTTATCAAGGATATCGCATGGTAAGCCTACCTAGAGAACCTTGTTTTTGTTAATATGTGGAAAAAGTTGATAAATGATCATTCTGTAATAAGAACAATCTTTTGTTTTCTGCTCTGTTGTAAGATCAAACAGAAGCATTAAAATATGGAAAAACCTTTCTCAAACAACTGTTTGGGTAGAATGGAGGAAATCCAATCACAACAGCCACTAAACGAAACTCAGCAGGGTGCGGAACAATTTAATTGATACTACTGCAGGGATTCAGCTGCCCCGCGACCTAAACAGTAGATACTGTGTCCAGCAATCAACATTTGGTCCAATTCATAGATAGCTCTAGACCTGAAAGAGTTAGATAGGACCTGTCTTTTCAATACTATTCTACTTATGGCATTGCACTTTGACAATCCTAAGAATCCATGTTGGATCAGACTACATTATCAATCTCCTAAATATGGATTTTGCAAACTTTTGGCAATAACATCAACTGTTCCCAGAGTACCTGTATTTCCCAGCGACCTTTTGTCCAATGTCTGAATAATCTGTGTTAAAAGTATGGTTTTAATTTTAAGTACATTTATATATTGATACTTTTTCAATCTACAATGACATCACATGTCTAGATCAGAACCATAATATCATAGACGAAGGCCCAACCAAGATAAGGAACACAATAACCAAAATGGATATATCATACTTTTAATTTTCTTTGGATGGTGAGGAACTACATTTTTTATTTCCCAACAGATGATTGTAATGTTAAACAAGTATCTAATCTTTTTCATCCAAGAGTTCTAGATTATTAGTATAAAATGAGCCAAAGTTAATTCTGAAAATATTATGAGAAGATAAAATCCCAAAGCGTGACAATTCATTACCATCAGTAGTGTACTTAAAAGGATTCTCGAGATTCTCAGGATCATGCTTGCTGACATCCCAATGCCAAGAATTGTCCATTGTTACTGTTGTTGTAGGATGAACTGCTAAAGATGTGTCACTGAAAAATTCTTTAAACTGATGCCTTTTATCCACTACTGATTATTCCAGAATTTTCCCATTGCTTTTGTGTTTTAATTCTTCTAGCAGAGCCCGTGATTCTACATTGTCAATACCTTGAAAGTTCAAGTCAGAATCTCTTACATCTGGTAGTAGAAATTCTGAGGCTAAAGGCTTGTGCTCAACCGCGTTCTGAAGGGATATTTTAGGAAACTGTTCCAGTGACATTACAGTAGCTTTCGTATTTCTGTCAATATCCTCATCTGTCATTATAATATTCGTTTGTGCAGATTTGTTTTTTCTAATCTCTGTATCCAAAAACCTTATTTCATGTTCACTTATACGTGGGTTTGTAATGCCATTATTTTGTACCCGCTGCAGTTCCCCTGATTTTGTAAATCCTGTTGTCGGGCTATCTGCAAAACTCTGCTCTTGATCAGAAATAAATAGTTCCCTTGAAGATTGAAAATCTAAATTCTGATATGAGGTTTTTTCAAGGCCTTTAGAACTTGGGCCTTTTCTTTCCTTTTCAAGTTCCCCGTCTTTATGAATTTTGGAAACTTCACTGATAGGAGGAGGAATGTCGGAATCTTCAAGTCTCACATGTTCTACACTGCTCTGTTCTTGAGAAGTGATCATGCATTTTGTCACTTCAGGATGAAAATTATCTACAACAATTGACTCGATTAAGGCTGCAGGAGATGGGTGTTCAAGCATCTTCCCTGTTTCTGGTCCATATGCCAAAGATTGAGGGTCTTCTTTCTGACTGAGAATAGATCTGTAGAATTTTCTGCATGGGACCACCCTTCACCACAAACAGAAGGGTGTGCCACATCATATAGCATATCTTGTTCGAAAATAGAAACTTTTTGTTTTGTATTGCCAGAAACTTGATGACCTATTTGAAATAGTTTGTCTGCACATCAAGGAAATAAATTATATAGATTTCTCAAAAATAAGTCAAAACCTTTCCAATTTACTCTGATATTCTTCACCTCAACCAGCTATTTGAAAGATTAGAGGACAAGATACTAATAATACTTTAACTTAAATCATTATTACTATTGAAAACTCAAAATTGTAATTGAGAATATACTCATATCTAGGTCAGTGGCATGCCAATTAGGAAGCAGCAATTTCATTTATCAGACTGGTATCCTAGTAAAATCATTTCATTTGTCTAGCTACTGTTATTCGATGGCATTGATTTACTCAACTTCCTTTTAGGTGTAAGCATAAATAAGGGTTTCTTGTACATGATAGGCAAGGCTCAATCTAATAAGAAGTAGAAATATGGAGTTTATCTTAGAATAGTTTTAACTTTTCAATTATGCAAGTGAAAGAGTTTTGACTGATTTGGAAGTACAGACTACCATTATATGGAAAAAGTTGTTATCATAATATACTTTTTGCAATAATGTAATATAAGATGGATTTTCCAAAAAATGTAATAATAATAGAAAATGAAGAAATCCAAAGCCTGAAATAGAGGCTTGGCTTTTATGATTTCAGCTCCATTCCTAGCACAATACGGATATTTCCAGCACGAGTATGTATTTTAAATTATTATTTACTTATGGCAACAGTTATTTCTTGCAGTTTTATGACATGTTGATGTCATTAAGGGACAACCTCTTGGGTCAGCTACTCCCCAGGCGTAGGCTTAGCGATGACTGATGTGCCACCCCTACAGATGATCATCTCATCCCCTAACCTGCGGTTGTCAACTAGCACACCGACCCGGTACCACTGATGAGAAGTCTCTCCCCTAGTGTGATGAGTGTCATCCAAATACCTTGGGTGAGCCTCGCGTACCCCACTGCTCATGCCGAGAGTGCCAAAGGACAAGAACAGAATCGACTGTTCACGTGAGTGATGTAGAAGAGTGTCAGGCGTGTGAATCCCCATGGATACCGTCAAGTATCGCTCATCTGTCTCTCAATAGACTTTATGACTTATGACCAACTCTAATAGCTGACAATGGGAGCTTTAACTATAAAATAAAATTCCCATTACAAAATATTTTTATTTTTCTTCTTTACATCAAACACATAAAAGTCGTGATTACGCATGTCATTATGAAGATCGAACCTAGTTACATTTTTCAACACTGCCAAACTTTTAACACTTGAACTTTAGCCTTTCCCATCTCCCCTTGCCTAGATATCAAGGTCAGGATGTACTTTGTCGAAGCCATCAAATAATCAAAATTTCGATTAAAATCATCCTTCTCCACATTGACTGAGTGCTCCATTTTATTTATCACTCTGTAATCTACCCTTGCTACTGAAATTTGGGACTAGCATACTTGAATCCCAGTTGAAGCCAAAGAGCACCATCAGTCCTTATATAGTTGCGAGTTTGCCTTGACCAACCGGTGTGAAAATTCCTAAATCTGGAACCCTATTGCAGCAACTAGAAAATATTCACCTAACTGTTAACTTTTACTTAGAAACTTATTTGCAGTTATCTATGGCAAACACTAAATACATCACACTGCAACCTTCACTAAATAAATTACAGAAAAAATAAGTGTGGAAACAAGATCTGAGCAAGAAGAAAATAATAGACACACGACACTCTTAGTTTTGGACTAATTCCTCGAAAAAACCAAATGCGGGGAAATCGGTGCAGCAGTTGAGGATTTGTATTATTATGCAGTAATTTCCGAGTACAATTCTTCGGATGCCCAGACTGGCAATCCTATGCAGAGATCTAACTAAACAATGAGCTGGTGAAATAATCTCACCCCATCACTGGAAGATCTGGCACTGATCTATGCTAGAGATGAGCCTTTGTGCTATCTATGCACAGTCTCTACACAGTATTGCGTCACACCTGCATAGTCATTGTGTCACTGTTGTTGGGACTATGTTGCACCTCCTCTGATCTCTCTGCCAATTGGAAACTTCAGCCCTCTAGCCTTTCGGCCTCACACCCCAATCCGACATTGGATCCTGATTGTCTCACAATAGAAATACGAACTCCCTCTGAAGTTATGCGCAACCTCTACGTGGTTGGCTCTGTGCCACCTCTTCAGACTGCTCTCTACCTCGTACTCTCTGGATCTGGAAAAATCTCCAATCGGAAATTATCTCTACCCCTCTCTGAAAGAATCAACTCAATTGATCTTCTCCTTGAGCATTGCTCACTAAAGAATTTCGATCTCTAGACTTTGTCGATGTAATTTCCAAATGCCCCATCAAGTCCTTATAATCTTCTCGTTGAGACTTCAACGATCGAGATTAAATCGCTAATCAACGACTAAGATTAACTTGACTTGATCTCCGTCATTTTCTAGAAGATTCACACCCTGTTTTAATTAATATCCTTTAATTATTTTAATTTCCTAAGTTTAAACTTAGGGTCTCATTAAAAATAATTAATTATTTTCATAAAACACAATCCAGCTGGAATTTCTAAAAACTCTTTCTGGGTTTTTTGGAATACATGTGCCTAAGCTTCCTTGCGAATTTTGAGACTTATGGCACATTCGATGCTACCAGAAATCAACAACTCATTACCTCTCACCAATGCATTAAAACATCCATCAACCTTGCACATTATTCATCCCCAAAGCACAACCATAGAATTAATGCTTCTGCAACTGACATCTTGCTTCATTAAAAATGGGATCCTCAAACGTGTTGTCTAAACTTCAAAGATGGAAATACTAAATCTTTGCCTCCACTTGGGTTTTTAATAACAAGGAAACAGAGCTTCCACCTATCCTTTATTACTTCCAATTTCTCATAGGATGTCCACTTGTACTCCCGATCCGAACACTTGGCGGTGGAATAGTGGAATGGAACTGCCAAAGCCAAAGGGTGAGAGAATGAATGGATGACAAAACTGCTTGGAGTTTGGCAGGATGACAACGAAATTCCAATCCAACCTTTTCTCCTTTAATGGTAATTAGTACGTGCAGAGCGCGTATTATTAGATTTGTAAATGGCATTTTCATGGAATAGGTTGAAGAACAATGATGCTATCATCCTAAGTCATCATTCCTTGATCTAGAAATACTCCTTTGTTAGCAAGTGAATCTGCCATTGCGTTGAGGTGCCTCTAGATATGGAAGAAATCAACAACCTCAAATTTCGGAATTTGCAGACTTATTCTATGCAAAATAGGAGAGAGACTTTGCATTTGGTTATTTTTTATTTTGCACACCTGTTGAATAACTATCATAGAAGCACCAAAAACCATCAGTTGCCAGATGTTTTTTTTAAGTTGCCAATTTGAACCCCTGCCACAATGCTAAGAATTCAACCTGATTGTTAGAGGAACGCCCTAGGCCCCAAACATATTTGGTCTCTATTTCTTCATCAGGGTGATTAATAACCCCTCCTACTCTTGCCTCCCCAAGGGGTATTTATACACAACCCAAGATGAACACTTTTCCCAATAAGACTTTTGAGCCTATACATAGAAGGTTGGCTTTCACAAAGCCTACAAATATAATAAGGATATAAAATATGATCAGCCTTGACGAAAAATATAACAATCATACAACATGATGTCAACCATGGCTGAAAGTGAAGATTACACCCTAAGTTTCAACATACTTCTTTTAGCATGTTAGATCCAAGTTAAAAAAGATAATGTAACTAGGAATTGTGCATTTGTATGTTATCGAATTTTTTGTACCTGAGCTTTGAATATCACAAAGATTTTCCAGCATATTCATTCTTGCAATGTAAAAAATGCATTGATGCACTCAGATTTCATAGAGAAAATATGCTTTGAAGAGATTTGTGTCAATGCACCTTCCCTTAAATTCACCTCTGCATTTTTGCAAAAGTAATATATACAGTATCGATATCAAGTGCTTGTTCAAATCTTTCTTTCCTTCCGTACATGCTATGTAGAGAATATTTTAACTCGTGCATTATTTTTAAGTATTGAAGGAATGCTCACATAACATGCATGGCGTGTTAATACAGATATGTTTACAACCTCCAATGTTAATCATTCACAAGCAGGGGATGCAGCCATAATTATGGCAAATGCTGCAACTATTCCTATAAACAACCCAAGTTCAGATGATGTATGGCTGTATATCCCTGGAATTTTATATCATGTAATTTGCAAAGACAACCCAAAACATGTGCAACATATACCTCTGACCCAAAGATCATCAAGGTCAAACACTAACAATGAAGAGTTCACAGAAGAGGAAGTTGCAAATAAATATGCCGGCATACCATCCAATAGTCCTAGCTCTCACGGGAATTATCACAACCAAAATGAACGTAACTCAGCAAATGCTCCTCCGCTAAGATGTGTTGTCATAAAGGGTGATGATCCTGGACTTGGATTTACAAGAATTGTATTATCAAAATCAATGTTGCTTGATCATCGTTGCCAGAGATACCAAAGTGCTTTGGAGTCTGCAATTGATTTTGCTAAACATATTACTAAATATCATGGAAATGTTTCCACTTAATTAGGGAAATCTACTTTATAACATAAATTGAATCCAGACCGATCAGAAGTTTTGCTTATGTATTCCTCTCCACTAATCTTATTTGTCACAAAACAAAAGGCATGCAATGTAACTGAGTTTGGCATTCCTTTTTGACTGTCTTTGCAAGATAGGAAAAGAGATTTCCTTAGTGAGGCTCAATCAGATTGATCAACAAATGCAGAAGGGACAGTGACAGTGCCATTGGTTTCAATTATTGATTTATTGCCGATCTGTAAAATTGCAGACATCTTGATGAGACTGCAAATACTGGTGTTGGGACATGAAAGCTTATTTGTATATTTTCTAATTTGTATTTTTCTATATATAAAAATCATGATTTGAGCATAAAAAACATGGATTTCAGGGATAGATTGAAGCAAAAGGCCCATTTTTGTAGTCTACTTGGTTCAGTAGGCTAATAATACTATAAAATTGAAATTTATAAATTGCAGTTTCCAGCAGCACTTTTGGGTGGCTAGAGGCATATTGGATGATATTTTAATGGTTTAAAGAGTTATTTAGGCTTTTGGCTGGTCCAGATGTTATCTCAATGGTTCAAAGTGTTATTTTAGGCTTTTGGCTGGTACAAATGTTAAGCAACTTAATTTGAAGATAATCGATCTAACATGGTCATATAGACAACTATGGTAACAGGGTTGGAATAAATAGAGTTTAATGCTGCATTTTGATCTTCTAAGTGAGACCTGAGGTAGTTATGAGCTACATATGTGAAGATTAGATAAGATGTTTTATTAAATGTCAGATAAATGGCCACATCGAGGTCAATGGATGCGGTAATTACTAATTTCTTTGTACAATGCTCAACATATAAGTGTTTGTCCATAGAATCAAGTTATCCTTTAGTAATGAATCACTCGATTGAAGCATTGCAGTAATGTAGCAATAACACATCATCCAGACCTCTGGCTGGACCATCAATTTCTGTGGCAGACCCACAAAACTGCCCCCTGTTTCCACTCACTAAAATGAATAAAACCACCAAACAGTCGTTGAGCCCACCTCTATATGATGAACATACTAATGGACCATAAATTTTTGTGGCGGACCTATAAAATTGCTCTTCTTCCACTCACTAAAATGAATAAAACCACCAAACTGTCATTGAATCCACCTCTATATGATAAACCTGCTAATGAGAGAAGAACCTCAGTTGAACCTGAAGCTCATGCAACTTCCGAGATGACCAAAAACAGGGAATTGATATGCCAAAGGAATAATTTCTTGTAAAAGATCTTAAGTTAGTATGTTCAAAATTCAAATAAGCATGGATATGATTTGCAGTGGAACCATCAATCTATTTACATGATGACTGAGAAATCCAGTCATCGAAATCCAGCAAAAGTCTGTGAATTAGATGAGAAATCAGATGGAGTACAGGAATCAACTGAGTTTTCGATCATTCGAGAAACACAGGACATAAGGGCCGACATAATAATGTAGGCAACGAATGATAGAATTATGATAAGGCAAATCTCCACCTCTTCAGAAAATGACATAGATCTCAGCGTACACTAATGAGCTGGGGGGGTCCTTATAAGGAGAACAATAGTAGACTGCTACAAGGGAGGCCAGGGTGGTTCCAGATCATACAAACATGTAAAATGGAAAGACATAATCCATCTTCAGATAATATCTCACACCGTATCCAAATGCCCGGGAACGTAAGGAGACAGTGGCCACACCAAAATCAGTCGGAGAGATCTATAGAGTCTTTGATAAACCCATAAGCGTCAAGACTCATAATTGGTAGAAATGGAAACATGGGGATAAATACAGAGAGATGGAAACTAAGAAAAAGAGTCCGGACCAGTGACTGCATTCCCCAGTATTTTTCCCAATGAAACACCTCATAATGTCAGTGAGCAACGATACACGACCATCTTCTTAATCAAAGCCTAAGTTTTGCATACCTGTGCTAGTGTAAGAAATCAGAGAAAAGCTCTCTGACCTCTGTCATCCCTGAGCAAGACCTTTTTCATGGTGGCTTGGATATTGAGACTGTTGGCCCATTGCTGCGCTCTCCCTTCTATATCGGAGTTACAATTACTCCAACCAGAGCAGTGCAAGCGAAGAGCAAATCATATATCTTACCCAAGCTCGGGAACTGGCCGGGACGATCCAGACTAGTCTGCAATAGCGAAATTCAGTTTCGGCTCTTAGCATTTAAACCTCTTATTCCTATTACAGTCTACGGAAATAGAAACTAATAGACTCCTATCGATGAAATTGCAGAATGCATACCATAGAGACATAAGTGCTGCAGCCAATGAGATCCCTGCCACAGAACTCAGATTGGGTAACAGTGCTAAAAGGTAGTGAATACAATTGAAAATGAGGATCCAGTAAGACTGCCTCAGTGGTTTACAACTTTTGCACACTGTTTCGTGAAATTTCTTTAATGATTGTCCACCAGTAACCATATAAACTATGTTCACACCAACTTCAACCATCAAATTCGGGGGAACAAGAATCCATAGGCCAAACTTCTCTCCAAACACATGTTGTGCTAACTCGTGATATCCATTGAAGCGCTTTCCTGGGACGATTTCAGGCATCTCTACCAGCTGCCAGAGTGTAAATAAGGTAACCAACCAAGAAAGCACATGTATCAGAATACCTAGACCCCTGCACATGAAAAGACTTCATAATATTACCGAATATTGTATGGCTTCAGCTCTGGTCCCAAAAAAAATCCACCCAAAACCCTCCATTGCCCTGTAAATCTGGGCGTATGCAATCCAAAACTACCGTAAATCTCCATTGCCCTGTAAATCTGGGGCATATTCAACCCAAAACCACTGTAAATCTGGGGCATATTCAACCCAAAACCAGCATCGATCAGCGTAAATCTGAAGCATACGCAACCCAAAACCAGCATCATCGAGGCGAATGCAAATCCAGAGCCCTCCAACTTGGTAAATCGGGGGCGAATACAACCCCATAAAATCACAGACCGTGAATCGAAGGCGAATCTGACAATTTATGTTTTATCCGCACTTATTTTTTTGGCTAAACCATAATAATTATTTATTTTTAAAATAATTTTAGGGCTATTTATACAAAACTATAAAAAATATATTTTATATAAAAAATTCGCCCCTCTAAAATCTAAAACCCCTTAAATTTCGCCCTTGGGCTAAAATTAGCCCCTAAAATTTTCCTGATAATAGGGCTTCGAAATCTACAACCTAGCCAATACGGGCCTTCCCTCAAGATGAGGTTACTATAGATAACCAGGTGGTTGGCAACTAACTCAAAAATTTTGTAATTGAATGGCTCTTTGTCTTGAATATTCTGAATGGAAATATTCCATCGGAGTTTAGTTGCTAGTACGGCCTAGTCTCTAATGGACAGAAAATATTCTACCCCATCCAGGATGATTACTTTGTGGATAGGTCCCAATGTTTGGATCACACCCTCCTTTGTCATTAAGCTTTTCTGCCTAGCCCACAATTGTAATGGGTGTCACGGTTCACCCCTAACCCAAGGGTCTAACCCATTTTCTTGTCTCTAAAAAGTGTTATAGGCCTTGAGCCATTTTAACTAGTTAAAAACAAATGAAATGAATGCTTGATATTGGATATCACCCACAAAAGGACTAGGATTTGTCTCCATTTCCTCAGCCAATATAAATTTGTGCAAATAAAATTCACAGAGTAGGCACTGAACTTTTACTCCATAGAGTTTGCAACAACTTATAAAATCATCTACAATTTTTAATTCTATAGGTTTTCCTGCCTTAACAACCTTAATTTTTAACTGCAAATATCTTTCTAATAAAAACAAAGCATAATTTTTGGCGGGGCATCTACATGCTAGAACATCTGTGTATAAAGAACAGAGAGTATCCATTTGATTCCTGACCGTTTTTAATCTATTCCTTACCTCTTCAACTTTCTCTTCTGCCTTTCGACATTTATCAAAAGCTTCTGCCTCTAATGCATTGATGTCCTTTAATTGCTGCTGTAACTCTTGGTATTTCTTCTTGGGAATAGTCTCTTCTTCGAGCTTTTCTCTACCCCTCTAAGCCTATGCCAGATCCTCTTGGAGTTTTTCTATATCAAGGTCATTTAATGAAACATTTTTATTGCAGCCTTGTGCACTTTCGATTGAGGTAGCTGCGTCTGGAACAACTGCATGTTGTTCCTTGCCTTCTTGAATGGATATGGTCTTGGCTTGAGTCTCCATGGCCTTTGCATTCTGGGGTTCCATTGGGATGGCTTCATCCCCCATTTTCGGGGTTCTTTTAGAGGTTTTTCCCAGTTTTAGCACCCTAATCCTCTGCCTGAGTTGTTTTACTAATTTTTGGAGCTTTTTCCGTTCCCTCCGTAGCTTCTCAAGTTCATTTGTCTTCTTCTTCCTGTTGGAAGGAACAATTATTCCTTTTTCTGTACTTGGTTGCTTGGCTAGGGTTTGTTCTTTAGTGGTTGTGCCCTCACCCAGGCTTGCTTCTATGCTTTCAGTGATCACATTCTCCAGGCTAGGTTCCTTAGGGGAAGTATCCCTAGTTTATTCTGCCGTTTCCTGAGGGGTTTCTTCTTCTACCTCTTCATCATGCATTTCCTCAGACATGTCCTTGCTGATGACAAAATGTTCCTGCAATTGTTTTGTCTCAATATTGAGGTTGAGCAGACTATGGGGTTGTATATATTCACTCATATTGGCCAAAATTTGGGCCAATTCACCCTTCTATAATGGATTCTGTGGTGGGCTTGCATTGGATGTTATAGGAGGTTCTGCTTCCTCCCTTTCTTCTTCACTGGTATGGTTACTTTCTTCTTCTTCCTGATCTTCTCCTCCTTCAAGTTGCGGGGGTTGCTCTTCTTCCTGACCTTCTCCTCCTTCAAGTTGCGGGGGTTGCTCTTCTTCAGAACTAGGTAATTCCATGGGTTGGCTGCTACTACCCTGAAGGCTTCCCAACATTCCCCTACTTCTTCTTAATCTGGAGGACTGTCTACGTTTCAAAGTTTTGTTTGCTGTGCTAGTGACTCTTTTTCGTTTTGGGGCAAGTAAGGTTGTTCCTCCGTCAATTGAGAATACCAATTCTTCCCAGCTAGTCTGCTGTTGGCCAAGACTGTAACTAACTATTAATCGAATTAGACAGTGGTGGCTTACTACCATCCCTGTATGACGGGATTTCCTTATTCTCCGAGCAGTGTCATGCAGTAAAAAAATTAAAAATGCAGGCAAATTCACAGCACATTTCTGTTTTAGTATTGCTAATAATTTGAGGTGGCGTGGTCTTACCATATCCTTTCTTCCGTCGCATGTAATGTAGCTTTGCACTACTCTGGCTAGCTGTGTCCATGGTTCTCCCAGAGTTTCTAGCTGGACTCCTTTTCCTTTGACGATTAGGGTATGTCCTTCGTCCCAAAAGATGTCCATGGCCTCTTGAAGTTTCAATTTTTTATGGGTCCATATGGGTCCAACTGCTGGTAGAATAGATCCCTCGGTAATTACTGCATCTGTCACTATTATTTTCCTACCTCTTACCATAGAATAACTCTCCTGCAAGTTCTACAAAAATTCGATAGCCACAGTTTCATGGGGCTGTTGCAGTTGTGTAAGGTATGTAATCCATCTTTCTCTCTCCAGAATTTCTCGTGCAGTGTCGAAGACTGTTAGGATTTGTGGTTCACTACGTACTGATCGTCCTCCCATTTCGTCTAAATCCTGCACATGGTTAGTTCTTCACAATAATACACAGAAATGGAAATGGAACAACACCCCGTGCATATCAGAAAAATAATGTTAACTTGAAATTTCCGGGAATTTATGAACATAAGGAATTGACCCATATGCAGGCATATTTAAAAGTCACCTGTGCCCCCCTAAAATATGATAGGTCGCCCTCGACCGTCAAATGCAGGAGAAGCATACTGCATGTAGTTGTACAACATAGAAAGGCATGCATACTTATGATATGATCAAAAAAATTATCGAATTACTGAAATCAAGGCATATTATGAAATCGTGAATAGATATGAAATGCTATGTAATGATTCGAAAATAAGGAAAAGGACAGCGGGCATAAATAAAAGTTCTTATGCGGTCATTATTCACTTAAACCATTATGATTGATTTATAAACAATATTTCATGTATAAAGGTTCAACAAAGGGTGTTAGGATCATAATCTCATTTGTAATTAAGATAAAGATATAAGAAAAGGGTTTATGATTGCTATTGAGTTGTGAAAAATATGACTCCAATACCATTAGCAGAGCTTTGTTGTCCACAGGTGTCCATAACCTTGACAAAGTTGCTTTTTCACCCTTGGAACCATAATCCTTTATATATGCCTAGGAAAGTGCTTTGTGATGTCATGATGGAGGCCATTGTGCTGGTTTGGGAACCAGATGAATCACAATGCAATTCACCAGGAAGGAGTGAAAGGTGGGCATGTCGGCTCGTGATGAGACCTCTTGTTCCAAGGACTTTTTATTTTTCTGAGTTGCCCATTGGATCATGTCCCTGGTATGGAAGCCATAATGGGAATGCCACTTCACTGCTTCCTTATGATCATGGTAGGCTGGCTCGTGATGAGACCCACTATCCTCCATCTGACATATCATAGAATTGTTAGTAATAATATAGATATATTTTTTTCTTTTCTTTTTATTTTATATAGCACTTGACTATTTATGTATAAAGGATGGCTCAACACTCCTTAAGAGTAGGGATGGTGGAAGAAGTCTGAACATCTCAATAGAGGAAAGTATGCCCTTATTCTTATTCAATAATAAAATTCAAAGAGAATTATGAGGATTAGGGAAGAACCAACATGATAAAAATAATCAATCAAATTAGTTTTAGTGAAAATAAAGACAGCAAAGTGATATAGATAGTTGTGTCCTTTCTTTTTTTCTTATCAATACAAAGCAATTTCTTTAAAGATTACAATTTCTCTTTGATATGTTGATTCCAGTAACCTCTAATTTTTGTGTCCTTGCATAAATTTGTATGTTTTCCTTAAAAGGATCATGAAGAATTCTCAAAAATTCTCAAAATATTGTTCTAGGAAAGAAAAATGCACTCAAAAAGTGTTGTTCCTTGGAAGGAAAAAATGTTGTTCCTTTTGAAAGGAACAGCAAAAACAATCATTGGAATTGCTGTTCCTTTTGAAAGGCATAGTGAAAACAATCGGAAAAAATGTTGTTCCTTTTGAAAGGAACAGCAAAAAGCTTTAGCGAAAATGTTGTTCCTTTTGAAAGGAACGACAAAAAAAATTAGCAGAAATGTTGTTCCTTTTGAAAGGAACAGCAAAAACATTCAGCAGAAATGCTGTTACTTTTGAAAGGAACAACAAAAACAATTAGCGGAAATGCTGTTCCTTTTGAAAGGAACAACAAAAACATTCAGCAGAAATGTTGTTCCTTTTGAAAGGAATAGCAAAAAAAATTAGCGGAAATGTTGTTCCTTTTGAAAGGAATAGCAGAAACATTCAGCGGAAATGATGTTCCTTTTGAAAGGAACGGCAGAAAGACGAACACGCAGACACACTGTTCCTTAAGAGGAATGGCTACTTTTCCTTAAGAGGAACAACATGAAAAATAAAAGCACACAAGATTGTTGTTCCTTTAAGAGGAACAACACGAAAAATAAAATCTACAAAAAACAGTTTATACAGGTAAAATTAAAAAGAAAAACTTATGTACAAGTTTCAGAAATAAAGGAATTATTCAGTGAATAAGTGCTGAGGAGGAATTATCTTCCTCAGCAAGAAGCTGCATTGTAGAATCTCCCCGTAATTGCTGGTAAAAGGATTCCTGATTAAGCGGTTTATGGTAAATTCGTAGTCAAGGACTGTTTGATTTGAAAGAATGTCTAGATCCATAAATGGTAGTTAATGTAATGGTGCCATTGTCATGCACTGTCTGTATCTCATAAGGTCCAAGCCATCCTGTCTGGAGTTTTCTAGGGAGATCCTGAAACCTGGAGTCATATAGGAGTGCCCAATCTCCTTCATGGAAGATTTTCTTTTTAATGAGGGCATCGTGCCATTTTTCTCTCTGCTGTTGAATTAATGCAGTGTGCTGGTGGGCAGAGAGCCTAATTTCATCTAACTTGTTGATTTTCTATAATCTGCTGATCTGGGCTTCATTTAAATTCAAACCCACCTCCTAGGCCATTCTTAATGTTTGAATTTCAAATTCTATTGGAAAGATGGGTTCTTTTCCAAATTATAATTTATATGGTGAATACCCAGTGGTATTTCTCCATGTTGTTCGGTACGCCCACAAGGCTTCCGGCAATCTTAAAGCCCAGTCACGTCGGTGTGATGCAACTGTTTTTGTCAGTATACATTCTATCACCTTATTCATGCTATCTACGTGGCCATTTTCATGTGGTGGTATGGGGTCGTGATTTTGTGCTGAATGTGGTAATTTTTTAATGTTGCAGCGATTTTATTACCTACAAACTGCGGTCCTCCATCTGTAATTACGTCCCTTGGGAGGCCATATCGCACAAAAATTTGGAAAAGGAACTGTATTACAGAGTCCTCTGTAGCTCTTGGAAGTGCCTCTGCTTCAACCCATTTAGTAACATACTATGTTGCAACTAGTATGTATGTTTTCTGATTTGATGGTGGGTTAATAGGACCAAAAAAATCAAGCACCCAACGCTCAAATAGCTCGATTACTAACTGTGGGTTCAAAGGAATTTCATCGGACTGTCCAGGGCATCCCCCCCTTTGGCAACTATCACAGGCTTGTACAAACTTTTTAGCATCTTTAAAAATTGTAGGCTAGTAATAGCCTTTTTGTAAAACCTTGTGACCAGTCCTATGATTTGCGAAATGTCCGCCACATGGCCCGTTGTGGCATGCTTTCAGGATGTCAAATATTTCGTCTTCTCAGACGCATCTTCTTATGTGCATATCTGCTTCTGTATGAAATAGGTAGCCCCCAATCGAAGGGAATCGGGTACTACATTGTACTATATGTTTTCATTCGTTGGGCGTTAGATGCTTAGGTAATTTACCTACTACTAAATAATTTTCAACGTCAACATACCATGGGGTTCTGGTAGTAACAAAAAACAAATGTTCATTTGGAAAATGATCTTTGACTGTTGCTACGTCCGTTGGTTTTGGCATTCGTGTTAGAAAATCAGCTACAGGAATCTCTTTTCTCGGTCGATCCTTTATTGTGATATCAAATTCCTACAATAGAATCAACCATCTTGTTACTCTACCATTTGTAACAGGTTTATTTTCTAAAAATTTTATGGCAGAGTGATCTGTATATAAAACTACAGGATACCCAGTTATATAATGTCTAAATGTATTTACAGCATGTATTACAGCTAAAAATTCTTTCTCAGTCACAGTATAGTTTAATTCAATAGGAGATAGATTATTTCTAATATAATAAATTGCATATGGTTTTTTATCTTCTTCCTGCCCAAGGACTACTCCAATAGCTGTGTCTGAGGCATCAGATGAAATTTGGATTGGCAAATCCCAATTTGGGCCCCTTAGCACTGCGGCTGTTGATAGAAGCTTTTTCAGATCCTCAAAAGCATGGTCACATTTATCTGTCCAATTAAAATCAACATTCCCTGTTAGTGCGTATAGAGGTGCAGCTATTTGAGAATAATGCTCTATGAATCTTCTATAATAACCATAAAATCCTAGAAAGCTACGTACCTCTGTTTGTGTGGTAGGAGTAGGTATTAACAAAAGTATCTGAACTTTAGCTGGATCTACTTGTATTCCAGCTGCTGAGATATAATGACCTAAGATGAGTCCCTCAGTCATCATCATGTGGCACTTCTCATGGCTTAAGAAGAGTCTGGTGTCAATACACCTTTGCAGCACCTTTTCCAATGTTTCTAATGTTGGCTCAAAATCATCTCCATAAGGTGTGAAATCATCCATATATACTTCGAGCCCTTCATTTATTATATCTGAAAAGATGTTGAGAATGGCCCTTTGAAATGTGGCAGGGGCGTTGCATAGACCAAAGGGTAAAACCCTATAAGAAAATGTCCCCCAAGGGTAGGTAAAAGTAGTCTTATCTTGGTCTTCAGGGGCAATCTAAATCTGATTGTATCCATTGAAGCCATCTAAGAAAGAAAAAAATTTCTTTCCTGCTAATGTATCTAATACCTGATCAATGAAAGGAAGGGGAAAGTGGTCTTTCTGGGTTGCTTTGTTTAGTTCTCTGTAGTCTACACATATCCTCCACTTTCCATTCTTCTTTGGCACCACTACTAGTGGAGAGACCCACTTGCTATCAGATATTGGATAAATAAAGTTTACATCCAAAAGTTTTTGTAATTCAGCTTTCACAATATCCTTAAGATGAGGGTTTAATCTTCGTTGGGGTTGGTGAATGGGTCTAGCATCTTTTTCTGTATAAATGTGGTGTGTACATAACTGGGGATCAATTCCTTTCATGTCTGGGTAATCCCATGCAAAATCTCCCTTATATTTTTTCAGTAGTTGGACCATCTTCTACTCTTGTTCAGTAGTCATATTTTTGTTAATGTTCAGAGTTTTTCCTGGCTCAATTTCTATAGTTTTGCTATTGTAAACAGAAGTGGTAGGTATTTATTGATATTGAATGTCTTTCAAGGGATCTTCTTCTTCTTCATTATCAAATGCTACCTTGATCATGTGACATTGAAAATGGGATCTGGTTTTTGGTTGGTTAATGAAACTGTTAATGATGTCATCCTCTATTTGATCTTTAAAGTCAAGGGCATCTTCTATGGTTAATGGTGATCTAATTTTTTCTATGAGGTATTATACAGGTTGTTTCTTTGCTTTTATTATCATTAGGCTTGGTTGGGCTGGAGGGTATAAGGCTAAATTCTTGACATAACTCCCTCTAGTTATAGTCATGCTGCCTTGCCGGCAGCCAATGTAAGCATCAATAGTTTCTAGCCAAGGTCTACCTATGATTAAGGGTGTCCATCTAGCTGGTTTTTGGGGTTAATAATCAGGAAGTCGGCAAGGTATTCCGTGGAGTCTACAGATTCCATTACATCATGTAGTGTGCCTTCTGGCTTGACTACCGATCGGTCAGCCAATTCTAATAAGGTTGTTGTTGGATCTAATGATGTAATGCCAAGTTTTTGACAAGTGGTGGTTGTTAGGATATTTATTGCAACTTCCAAATCAACTAAGGCATTTGGAAATGATTGTCCATTTATTTTCACCGTAACTATAGGATTTGCTGGGTCCTCATACTTTACAGGTGCTTCTCTTCCTGATAGTAAGTCAGATAGAGTGCCGAACACTTGGACGGTTGCGTTAGTTGTTGTTCTCCTCTTTGGCTTTCTTATACATAGTTCTTTGATGGTCTTTGCATAAACGGGAATATCTTGGATAGCTTGGAGGAGTGGGATTTTTATACACAAATTTTTCAGTTCTCCTAGAAGATCAAAATCAGGATGTTCTATTGGACGAGGTATGATTAATCGTTCTGGGAATGGTGGAGAAGAGGTGGTTGCTTGCTCATGAGTTTATTGTCTAACCACATTCTCCTTTTGCAATGTTTTTTTTAAAGGTAACGGATTTTCATCTTGAACATTTTTGTCTCCCTCTGATTCTGTTATGCGTCCAGACCTTAGTTGAAGGTTGTTGCACTCCCTTAACTCAGTTTCTAGTTATGGTGCTTCGATTATTTGAACAGATTGAACCGGCCTATTATTAGGGTTTGGGTTGGGTTGGGCTGGGAGTTGCGGTCTTAAGTTGGTTTGGGGATTTTTTTGCAATGCTGGAAGTGTAGGTGGAGGGAGAGGAATCGTTCCAGCTGGTTGATTCATAGATATTTTCCAGTTCGACTACCAGGTCTGACTCTGCGAGGTGGAGGGGGACCATTGTGTTGGATATGTATTATTTTGCCAAAATGGTGGACAGTAAGGAAATTTCAGCCAATTGGTTTCATTTGTTTGATTTGGCCATGGCGGTGTAGGAAATGGATGTTGTGACCAACTGGGGAAGGGTGGCTAATTTTTCCACATTCCATTATATTGCTGAGCATTATACTGAGGAGACTGAAAAGAAGAGGATGGATCAATGGGCATACCTGTTTGTCGTGGCTACCATTGACATCGCTGGTTGAGTAGGCATACCGTTTCTGTTTCCTCTTCTGCTTATTTGTAGGTTGCTTTCAATCCCAGGAGTGAGGGGCAAGTTTTTGTGGAGTGATATTTCATGCAGATGGCATAGACTTAGACTGTATCTAGCGGGCACTCTTTATGGCTATGTTTCTTTTTGCATCTAGGACAAAATATTGCCAAATTTTGTTCTGCTTCTGCTTGCTTTTGTTTAGCTTGGATGATATCGAGCCGCATTGTTAGAGTCCATAAAATATTAGTTTTGAAATATTCTAGTAGATTTCCAATTTCTATGCAAGTTATACCTCCACCAGAGGTCTTGCTATCCCTTGTGATCATGTCACGTTCTGCTGGTTTTAGTCTTGTGCTACCTCTCGAACTCCTGATACATAAATTAATAATGTCAGAAAATTTTTCCTGATATATGTCACCTTTGCCCATGATGTTTAATGTTTCAACCCATTGTTCCTTCATCCCTTTAATTAATTTAGTTTTTAACACATTATCAGGTAAGGGTGAAGATGCATAAGGTGATATCTGGAGGTTGTATTGAAAGCGTTCTACATATTCCTCCAATGCTTCATAGGTTTTGCTGTCATCTGAAATATTTCATCCTTTAATTCCCTGGACCTACAATAATCCTGATATTTCTTTAGAAAAGCAGTTTTCATCTGATCCCAGTCATTTATAACACCTCCACCTAACCCCATAAACCATCGTAGAGCTGCTCCTTTTAATGTGGAGGGGAATAATTTTAGCTTTTGGGGATCGGTGGTATAGTCATACCCCCTGCATAATACATCGAATTCAAACATAAATGTATCTAGATCTTCCGATGTTAAGCCATGGGATGTGGGAATATGCTGGAGAGGAATGGCCTTCATAGGTGCATTAACTGCAGTGTCCACAATGGGATATTGCAGTGTGGAAGTTTGGGGTGTTTTCTGGTTGTGAGCCATTTGATCAAATATGTGCCAATATCCTTCTGGGATTTCTAGGGAATTATTCCTAGGCTGACTAGAAGGAGTAGGGATGACCTTAACAACACTTCCTTGGTCTGGGATAATTAGTGTCCCTTTCTAAACTATTATCTAAGGGGATTTTAGTTCTTCAGGTTCTTCAGTTTTGTTTTGGATGATTTTGACAGCACTTCCCTTATCTAGGCTGCTTGGTGTTTGGATTACTTCAAGAGGGGATATTGGTTATTCTACTTCCCTGTTTCTCCTCCTCCTTCACGGAGATTACTAGAGTTCCCTTCTTGTAAAGAAATTGGGCGAGAATTCCCAATTTCTTGAGAATCTTGCTCAATCTCTTCTATTTGGCTATGAACCTCAACAAAAGCTACAGATGGTGATTATGTGGCCCGAAGGGAGCTAGTAGGTTGTTTAGAAGAAATTTTTCTAGGGCCTACTGATGGCTGAGATTCAGATTTCTTAATGATATTATCGATGAAGGTTGTTTGCCCAAGGGTCACTAGTCCCTTAGGTTTTTCAGGTCTGGGAGGAATTTTGTTTGTTTAGATTTTCTAGTCATTCAAAAAAATGCCAAGCATTCATTCCTACCTTTAAACTTCTACGCAGCTCTGCTATGAAGCGGGCAAGTGAACGAGCATGTTCCTCGTTCGTTACGCAGGTTCTTACCTTCCGTTTTTAATACCCAGTTCTTCCTTAGCAGAGAAAATCAAATATACATCACTCTTTCTAAATAGCTACACTCTCCCCAGCAACAGCGCCAAAATGTTGAGGTATAAAAGGTGTCTTTTTAACTCCTATTTATCCTACATTAATTATCAATCCAGGTACGACTTTTTATCTCAAGAGTGTACTCAGTCTGAGGTTGCAATTCAATCTAAGAGTAATGCTCTTCAATGTGTAGTACAGTGTCTTAAATACAAGAGTAAAGAGATGCTTGAAAATGAAATCTAATTACAACAATATGAAACTCAATGGTCTGAAGTTCAATCACTCACTCAAAAATCATCAATCAAGGATGCAGTAGTAATAACTCTTTCCTCTGTCAAATGATGTAAATGAAATCAAATATGAACAAGGTAATCAATCTGAGAACGTAGGCAGTAACAACCAATGTCCTTTACAATTGATGATCTTACACTCCACACTAAAGAAATTAAATGGAAATGGTAACTGTGTTAAATCACTAACGCTGCTAATGAAAATAGACTAAGAAAGCTTTCTGTAATAACACTCCAAAGCAAAACCAAACTCTTGCAAGAAAGGAATAAACAGTAAAGCTAATTAACAGAAATGAACAACAAATCTATTTACTGGAAATGAACAGCAAATTCTTTCTAGTCAAAATGAACAACAATCCTGAATAGCAAAGCTCTGTATATGCAAAGCATAAAAATACAAATTATCAAGGGATAAATACTCTTGTTATGTGGAAAGGAACAACAACGCGATTCACTGATGCAACACACCAATTTCATAAATCATTAAACAATAAGCTATAAACCAAGATAATTATGAAGCAATGCAGTTAAAGGAAATGAAAACTAATGCAAACCATCACACGACTGGAATTGGAAAGTAAAGGTACAAATAGCAAGTGGATCCATTGGGGCCAGGCCCTTAGCCACTAGTGAAGCACCGCCGAACTACTCCAGTATCAAATAATGGAACGACAACCGAATTATGTATTAATCATATGTAGCAGAGTTTATAAGAAATCACACTCTATTTTAATTAATGAGAGTCAATGAACAATCATGAAATTACAAAAGGAAATCTGAATAATGATAATATTTCTAATGCTGTGATTTCTACAAGCGTTGTTCTTTTATAACAGCTAGTGGATGAAACAAGAAGTACAGATAACTTTGAGCAGCGATCCCTTAGGATCGAGAGATCCTGAGGGATTTTCTCTATCTTCCATATCTAGCTATCATTTTTTCTTCTTGCGCTAATGTCGCGTTGTTCCTTTCTTTACTTTGACTGTGTGCTCTGATATTTATCTTCTTGTCTAGATACGACCTTTTGTTAAAGGGACAATAGTTACACCTCCCTTTTCTTTTCCTCCCGAATGGTGGCTTCCCACTTCATCTAGTTCCTATATAGAAGAAAAGACAATCTTTAGTTAATTTCGCAATAAGCACTAATCTCCTCAATTCTATTGTAATTTTTCAATGTATTATCATTCTAGAATATAAAGGATTCATGATTAAAGGAAAAAGATAAAGAAATACATGGAAAATGCATACCTTTTCCAATGCTCAACAGCCTCGTGATAGAATTCGGGTTTTGTTATCATAAAAGACATGGGAAACCTTGCTATTGCATCCGCTTGGGCACATAAAAGACCAATGTGAATGCATCTCATGACTTGCTCCTCGGGACACCATAGACCACCTAGTGTTGAATCCATTATGTGCAAAGCTTGTCCTCTCGTGGGCAACCCCCTTGCCTGCATCAATACAAAAGACTGATGAGCTAGGGTTTCGACCAAGAAATTTAATGATTAGTATGACGAAAAATGCCATACCCTTGTAACAAAATTTGCATATCTCTGGGTAGATTGAGATCGGTGTTTTTTCTACTGCTCAGATTGTTTGATTGATAGCAGAGATGTCCATGACATGCCCTTGGCACGGTGTTCCCTATCAAACAGACCAACCATGGAAAAAGAAACAGCAATAAAAAAAATACAGATACATGGTAATCGAATGACATATCGTTGGTTAAGTATTTTTTGTTAAAACAAAAACAAAACAATGAATACCACAAAATCAGAATCGACACCTCTGAATATGCCTCCATCTCTTAAAATCGACAGGATTGAGAGCGATACCTCGGATTTTAACTAAAATCTGGCCTCGCCTCGGATTTGGCACAGGAAATTCCATGAATTGCAAGACAGTGTCGGATTGGATTCGATCCACATTCTTTGTAGAAGCACGGTCTCTAGATTTTACTCAGGCGTAGTCGCTGGTTGTCTGGGCATCCGAATGTTGGCAAGACGATACCCTCTGCCTTTGCCCCTACTGAAAATCAAAACAGATTTTAGGTAAAGCGCGGGAATTAAGAAAATTTAAAATTAAAATTTCATGGATCATGTATCCATACATGAATGACATGCTATGGGAACTGGACATACATGCTATGGGGACTGGGACACTGGAGGGCGTAGGGCCGGGCAAATGACTTGACGGGCGTATCAAAGAATTCATAAAGTCGAGAACTCGGTAATGTAAATACATCATCCAAAGAATAAAATCCATCTGCACAACATTTTCACATTTTCAAAAAAGTCAGACTATGGACTATTCCTTCTTAACTATTATGATGAGTGCAGAAATAAATTGTCCAAACTCTATTGTTTTAATACACAATAATTATACTCAATTTCTTGAATAACTATTCGAAATTATGAGTCAAAGTAATTTATATTTACTCCAAACACCTTAACTTATATAATAAATATATTACTTTGTCTTTGTCTATGTGTTTTATAGGTTCTCTTATTAATTTATTATCTAATATCATTCATATATTTATTTTTAAGTTTTTAGTATTAAATATATTTGTAATAAGAAATAAACGGTAATAAAATATTTCATCGTAATATATCATTTCTTTTCATGTTAGTTTTTCCTGAAGCTGTCTCCATTTTCTTAATGTAGTTTATAATATTTCATGCCGTATTTAAAATGAGTTTTTTTATTTTTATTGGACATAAGAATAAAATTCAAAATATTTTACAATAGTATAATATCTTTTTTGATAGTAATTTGAATACTTACCTTGTAGGGGTGTGAATACCCCTATTACCTCTAAATTAGTAAGATTTGTATATTTGACTTTTTTAAAAGAAAATATATGTTTGTAACTATTAGGACTATAAAGGATAATGTTTAAACAATGTTTTTAGATGCAGCAATGTTAGAGCAATGAAATATACATGGGGATGTGCGGGAGCCATCTAAAAATTTTAGGGGAGTTGAAGAGGGTAGGGGATGTCAAAAAATGTCAAGGTTCATATATCATAGAGTTTCTATTTTTAAAATTATAAAAAATAATTATTATTAAATTAAATTTAGAAATTCATTCATGCATATTTATTATTGTGCAATGTAAATAGTAAAATAGTAAATTCAAATTTGTAAATGATATAAACGCTATTCATATTCAAATTTGGAAATGAAATACATTGATTCATAAATTAAATATATTATACATTGTTTTATAGTCACTAATTATCATTCGTCGTTTGTCATTCTAGAATATAAATAGTAATAAGTAAAATAGTAGATACTAAAATATGAAGTAGCAAATTGAAATTAATAAAAAAATATTAAAGAATGACAAGTCAAAGATGTTGGCATTATGATATATCTGTTGTCCTTAATGGAAACCTACTTTTAGCAGGATAAGTATTTGTTGACAGGATGAGTACATAGGCATTTCATAGGTGACATAGTGATTGAACAGAGTGACAGAATGATTGGACAGAGGTATGCAAGTCAGAGGCCGAATAATTATAAAGGTGAATTTTTGAAGAAATATACGTAGGTTCTATGAAGCAAAATTGTTCACACACGCTAATATGAAGAAGAAAAGTCGCGTACATTTGGCGCACTATGATTTGATTAATTCCAAGGGACTTTACCATGGTATTAGCCCACAGTATTGAGCGAAGTAACAGATATTTGATCCCATCAAAGATTACCATCGGTACTAGTGTGGTTTTTGACTTGTGGTATTGGCTTAGGCCTATGCTATAGAAGGAGGTGAATATCAAAATGATAGTGTGTGCATATGTGAGAGTGATTGGTGATTACTTCAATCTAAATTATTTTTGCATGGTATGGGCTATTGATGAGTGATTAATCTGAAATAAATATGCATCTGGTAATACAATGATGGATCAAGATCATTAGACCTTAAATGGCTATAGATTGTATGATCTACTTATGGGTAGACTAGATCTATGATTTGACGTGTGTTTATTCTTTTGAATGTCGTGATTTGGGTATGTCTAAAGATCTGATGTGCAGAAAAGCTACAAGTTTATATTTATAGATCTGTACATGGGTTTGTCTCTAGGAAGACATGTACACACATTGATGCTCTTCTGAATAGTAGTGTATATTTTCTGCAGTATGTTGAGATTTGTATGCGGGTTTACTTCCTAAAAAGCGTGTATACACATGGAAATTCTTTATGAAAAGAAAGTATGAAAGCTAGTGTTTTTGCTCAAGAATATGTCTATCTCTCTATACAGTATTGTTATATTTATGTTGTCTCTTGATGAAGTTTTCATGTTGATATGGGCTTATAGTGTCTGAATTTGAATTGATTGGGTATTGATTTGTTTAAGAATTTCCATGATGCAGCTAATTGTTTGAGGATTATAGATATGTGATTTGACAAAAAAATTCAGTATGTCTGTGTGCAATTCATTATCTGGTTCAAATTGACAGTAGTTCAGAATTTGGTATGTTCATATCTGTACACATGTTGCATTCATGAAAAGCGTGTATATACGCAAGTTTGTTTAAGCAAATTAGCATACATCTTATGTCATATGATTGATCAGGGTTGAGGTTGATTCAATATGTTGATTCAGTGTTATGGGTTCATTACTGATATTCTAGTTATAGTGATCTCATTGTTTTGAATGTTTAAGAAGAGGTTGGTTGATTTGAGTTGGTGATTGGTTCAGTGATTGTTTGATTCAGCGATTGATTGGTTCTATGATTTTTTTATTCAGAGATTCAGTGATTGGTTGAATGACTTAGTACAGTGATCAGTTACAGTTTTTATATATGGTATTGGGCTTAAATAATGGTAGCGAGTCCAGTCTGAAAATTTGATGAAAAGTGAACTACAGGTTGAAATGTGTTGAAGCAAGTGGATCCAATGTGAAAATTTATGAAAAGTGGTCCACGATAGTGTTGAGAGTTGGATCCTTCAGTGAGGAAGTCTAGGTGTCCTGCCAATAGTAGTTGGTAATCATATCAGGGGGTTGGAGCTCCTTTCCTGTGGGTGTTGGTAAACAATATTAGGGGGTTGAAGCTCCCTTCTAGTAGGATTTGGAGAACGAGTGAAGGTTGTAGCCTTCAACAGGTGGGTGCTTGTGTGCTAGTATGAGTCTGCGACAGTACAAGATTGTAAGATGTTTTTCATAATAATAAATTTAAGACAAAGACGACATTAGAAGTGGTTTTCTCCCATAATGGGTTTCCACCTTAAATCCTGGTGTTCATGTGTTTTTTTAATGTGTGGTGATTTATTATGTTCTTACTACACATGTTCACTGCTTATCTAATGTCCGATGAATCACTAATATACTAGTTTAAGAAAAAATACATGAATTTTTAACTGAAATATAAGTTTTATGGATATACACTAGGTGTCTACATAAAATTCGAGTACATACACAGGTTTACTTCAGGAAAGTAGCGTACAGAATTCATAATAAAAGAAAAATTTTATGAATGTTTTAAATATTGATTCAACCCCCCCTCCCCCCCTCGCTCAGTATTTTTCTCAATAATTGGTATCAGAGTAGGTCCTTAAGAAGAATCTTGATCGCTCGAAGGAAGATATACTAAGATGAGAAATCAAGAAGGGACAACATCTATCAGGCCAGCACTCTTTAACAGAAGTAATCCACTTTTCTGGAAGAAAAGAACAAGATCCTGTCTGTAGTGTCTTGGAGCATATGTATGGGAAATCGTTGAAGGGGGTTATCATTATCCAGTCACAATTCCCCCACATGAGGCAAGAAAGAAGAAATATGAAACCAATGTAAAAACTGGAAATGCCTTGTTGGGAAGCCTAACAGAATCATAAATTTTCAAAGTCATGCAGCTAAATTCAGCAAAGGCTTTCTGGGACAAAATCATCTAGAGCTATGAAGGCGATGACAAGGTAAAAAAATGTTAAACTTCAAACCCTTAGAATTCAATATGAAACTCTCAAAATGCATAATGATGAAAGTATTGCAAGTTTATTTCTAAGAGTAGATGATATTGTGAATCGTATGATAAATTTGGGTGAAGATATAAAAGACTCAACTTTAGTAGAGAAAATATTGAGATATCTAACCCCAAAAATTCGAGTCAAAATTTCTGCCATTGAAGAAAAGCAAGATCTGCAGAACCTTACTATTGTACAACTCCATGGGATTTTAACAACCTTTGAAATGAGAAAAGGAGGTCCCTAGAAATCAAAGAAGTTGCATTTAAAGTAGCAGCAAGAGAAAAAGAAAATGAATAACACAAGGAATCAGGTTATATATCAGAAGAATATGAGGTAAATTTTGTAAAGAAACTCCAACTAGGCACTGGAAGATTCGGAGGTAAGCTTCCATTCAAGTGAATTTCTTGTGGTATATTTAGTCATTATTCTGCTAATTTTCCTTATAAATAAAACCATGGAAAGGGGGGGAAATTGCAAAAGGAAATAGGAAACGATTTGAAAACAAGAGAATTTATTATACTCATGAAGATTGTGATGGTTGGTCAAATATTGAAGAGGGAGAGCCTGATCAAGATTTTAAATTACTCATGGCATTTGAAAGAAGTACTAAGGATGACAAATTCATGGATGCTTTAGAAGATAAGGTTTTTTCTGAAGAAATCACTCAGCTCAAAGTATGTTTAGAAGAAGATAAAATAGCTATAAATACTTTAAAGAAACAACTCTTAGAAAAGGAGAAGCATAATGAAAAGCTAGAATGTCAAATAATAAGTCTAAGAAAGGAACATGAGAGGATAAAAATTCTAAATCATAGATTTTCTAAAGGTTTTGAAACCTTAGATGAAATCATCAAGGTACAATGCTCTCCTCTTATTAAGGAAGATATTGGATATAGTGGAGGAACATGAAACACTGAAAATCCCTCTACAATAACAAGAAGCTATCTTAATGCAGCAGAAAGAAGTTAGCAAAACACCAACTTTCAGCAAAATAATAACGATACTTCACAAGTAAATCATGCCTGCTCTAATCCAAGGATAAATAGTATAAGCTTCAATCAAAAAGGTAAACACCAACATACGATACTATGTTCACAGAAATTTCTACTTTATTGGACAATGTTTTTCATGCCATAATTTTAGTCACAAGGCTACTCAATGTGTTTCATATAAGACCGTCCTAACTAGAGAAGAAAGAAAACAAAAAAATGAGATAGGTATCAAGAAAAATTCCTTTAATAATTTATCACCTCTTCAAGATGAAATTGAATGTTTATTTTTCAATAACTTTAGACACGAGGAACCTGAATGCAGGAGAAAAGTATAGTCATCATCTCAAAAGGAGAAAATAATAAAAACTTATAAGGTATGGAAAAGGAATAACATATAATCTGAAAGTTGCAGTATAGCATTTTATATGGAAGATCAATAAAATTGGTGGTTCATTGACATGGGATGTCCAAAACACATGACAAGTGATAAAGATAAACTCATTTCACACAATAAATTAGAGAAAGAGAAGAATGTTACTTTTGGAAATGGCTCACATGCTGTCATTAAAGGTAAATGATCAATTTTTCTAAAAGAAAAGGTTAAAGTAGGTAATGTTATGTTTGTCAATGGATTGAAGCATAACTTGTTAAGTGTTATTTAAATGTGTGGCCAAGGAAATGAGGTTGTTTTCAGATGAAAAGAATGTGTGGTTTAGAACTTTGAATCAAAGAACATTGACCGGATCTTGGGGGGAGGCCCCCAAGATCTAAAAATTTGAAATAGATCTGACAAGATCTGCAAAATTAGAATGCCTGAAAAAAAGAGAGAACTCAAAGAAAATAAAACCACAAATAAACTTGTTTTATTAAAATAGAGAATAACTATAGAAGCTACATTGTGGCAGACAATCTGTCCTTTTACAAATTGAGGCTTGTTATTTATAGCCTTTTTTGAGATACAATACCATAGGTGGATACCATGGGCCAATACTATGGGTAGATACCACTTACAATACCATGGGTAAATCCCATGTGTGGATGAATACCATGGGTGGATACATACCATGGGTCACTTATAATACCATGGGTGAATAAATATCATGGGTGGATGAATAGCATGGGTCGATGCCATTTACAATACCATGGGTAAATTCCATGGGTGGATGGATAACATGGGTAGATGAATACCATGGGTTGATGCCATTTTCCATTCGGATCATTCCTCCCTCCTTAAGAAGAAATGGTCCCCATTGTGTGAAGTTCCCTCCTGAGAAGCCTTTGTTGAATATGAAGAGCCACTGAAGAGAAGGGTTTTTTGTAGTTAACCCATAACCGTGATGAACGAAGATCCAAGGATAGAGATACCCTGTAATGCTTGTGACCAACTGTGATATTGATAGTGTGCGGCCTAGCAAATGGACTTCGATGAAGTGTGGGTTTGTGGATGAACCAAAACCATGAAAAACGAAGATCCGAGGATAGAGATACCCTGTAATGCTTGTGACCAACTGTGTGACTAACAGTGTGCGGCCTAGCAAATGGACTTCGATGAAAATGATTTTGTGCAGTTGACCCATAACTGTGATGTTAATTGTTGATGAAGTAGCAGGTGCCTACATAGCTTGGGGTGGGAGGGCACGTCTCCAAATAACCCAAGCCGAATGCTGCTATGATCAAACTGATGAATGTGAAGCAGGTGCCTACTAAAGCGGGGTGGGAGGGCATGTCTCCAAAGGGAACCCGCTCCGAATGCTGCTCCAGATTTAAAATGAGCATAACTCGGTCAATATAACTCAGAATATTTATTATAACCTGTTTTTTGAAATGGAATGATCATTCTGCATCATTTCATGTGTTTGAAACCACTATCTGGAGACTCTAGACTCTCAGATTTGCGCTGGAACTGGCACGCCGTCACAAAATTTCTGAAAAAATAGTTGATGTTAAATCAACGATAACTCCCACATCCGGACTCCGATTCAACCGATTTTTTTTTTGAACTTGGGTGATTTTTCAAGAGGAGCTCAGATCTATCTCCATTTATTTGAAATTTTGTACTGAAAATGGCAAAAAATGACAGGAGAGCCGCCGTCCATGAATTGTCGTCAGAAAAATTGCTTCAACATTGCTGATTTTGAATCAACGATATCTCCCTCATCCGAACTCCAATTTGGCCGATTTTTTTTTTGAATTTGAGTGTTTTTTCACAAGGAATCCAGATCTAGTCTTTTTTTTTGCAAATTTTTCACCAAAAGTTTCAGATCTTATCTGAAAACTCGCCACCCAAAAAAATTCATGGATTTTGCTGAAGATTGCTGCAAAGCATTGAAATTGAAATATGTTTTAAACCCTCACTCCCATGGAGGCATAACCTGAATCTGATACCACTGATCTAGATCTTGGGGGGAGGCCCCCAAGATCTAAAAATTTGAAATGGATCTAACAAGATCTACAAAACTAGAATGCCGAAAAAAAAAGAGAACACACTGCAAATAAAACCACAAATAAACTTGTTTTATTAAAACAGAGAATAACTGTAGAAGCTACATTGTGGTGGACCAATCTGTCCTTTTACAAACTGAGGCTTGTTATTTATATCATTTTTTGAGTTACAATACCATGTGTAGATACCATAGGCCAATACCATGAGTAGATACCACTTACAATACCATGGGTAAATCCCATGTGTGGATGAATACCATGGGTGGATACATACCATGGGTCACTTACAATACCATGGGCGAATAAATATCATGGATGGATGAATACCATGGGTTGATGCCATTTACAATACCATGGGTAAATTCCATGGGTGGATGGATAACATGGGTAGATGAATACCATGGGTTGATGCCATTTTCCATTCGGATCATTTCCTTAATCTATTCTTTTACAAAGTGAGGCTTGTTATTTATAGCCTTTTTTGAGATACAATACCATAGGTGGATACCATGGGCCAATACCATGGGTAGATACCACTTACAATACCATGGGTAAATCCCATGTGTGGATGAATACCATGGGTGGATACATAACAATGGAGGTGTTAGCCACCCGCATTTTTCAATTATAACGGTTGGTGACATGGTGTTGCTTTGCAGCCTTCCAGCAAGAAACAGGTTTGAATCCGAAAAATTGTTGAGTGCCCGAAATCGGTGACGAAGTCAAATTACTGTTGGTTCTACATACTCTCTCTCTTTTCTGGCTCTGATATACCATGAAAATCCTAATCAAAGTGTTGCTGCATCCTCATCCTTTTCTTCTCCCCTTCCTCCTTTTTCCTCATTTCCTCAAACTCCCCCTTTTCCCCCCATAAAGAACCTTATCTAACCCATTTATATACCATATTCCTCCATTAATCCCATTCCCCAAGGTCGAAAACCCACTTTTTCACCTATCGAGACCTTTCTTCTTTTGCAAAATTATTCAAAAAACCATAGAAACATGCGTTTCTATGCGTTAGGCTTTAGCCCCTCAGGCTAAGCCCCTTTCCGTTTCTCCCTCCATATATCCCCACGCCGGAACCGCGTGCTAAACCCGCCAGGCGCTTAAACCTTGGAAATAATTCATTACCCAAAAAACATTGAAAACCTTTGTAAAATGCGAAAACGGGTTTGTTTTATTTTTCCAACGAAGAAAATATTATTAAAACTCCGCCGTTTATCTGTCCCACAGATCAACGGCGCGGAGTCAATCTTCCCCTGGTGGACCCCCCCCGGTCCCCGACGCCTGTTTCCAAAAACCCGTGGTTTTGTGCCCGCACCGCTTTCCGCGTTAAAACGGTTTCCCCCCGTCGGCCAGCGATTCCACCCGCTGGCCGACACGTGTCTTCCACCTCACTCCAAAACCGCCGTGTCAAGTCTTTTCCCCGCGCGTTAAACTTTGTCCCGTGGCCCCGCAGCGGGATTCATCCCTGCCGTCGGATCTAGATCCTCCTATCCGACGGTCCCTATTTGCCTTTCCCGCTCACCTGTTAACAAACTCGCCCGCCCGATAATTCTTTTCTTGCGCATTCGATAGCCGATCCCCACCGTCGATCTCCGTAGATCGACGGCTCTCCTTTATTCTCCTGATTCCATTAAAAAAGTCCACCTTTGTCCCATTGACTCTTCAAATTTTCTCCCGACCGTTGATCGCGATACGATCAACGGTTCCGATTTCTCCATCCACCCGCACGCCCTCCGATGCAGTTTGCCCATATAACGCAGGATTTCCTCATTTTTCTTGTTTTTTGCAGGTTTTCAAAGGGTTTTTCTTCGTATTTTACGAAATCTGAAGGATGAGAGTGACGAATCCAATCCTCCCGGTTTGTCCATGGAATTGATCATACGGAGAAGAACAAAGATATTTACAAAAGTTTCATGAGCTTTGGTTACCGCACGTCCCTGCAAAGCTTGAAGATGGCCGCCAAAAATCAGAGCAGAGAAAGAGTATCAGGTTAAAGATAGAATGAACCAGACCAGTGGTTTTGTAAGAAGATTGGCGGGGATTACGGCTAAGACGATTATCAAAAGCCTAATTCCCGGCTCAGAACATGGATTAAAGCAAAACCTAAAAGTGTTCGGCATACAGACCGCCTCTACCGCCATACTTCTGTGCTTAATTGATTCCTCAACACGTGCAACCCATTACCCCGTAAAGTTCGTTAAATGAGATGAACGTATTTAACAGGATCAGATATTGGTGCTCTGAGTAACCAAAGAAGTACACTTCACCCAATTTCAAAACTACGTAATGTTTGTAGAGTAACCCTAACAAAAGATTGCAGAGCCTCAAAGGTCAATATAAGCTCTCTTCAAGCTTACTTCTTAAGTATAAACACATTAATGCAATGTAACACCTGTATAATTTCTTCATCGAACCTCTCGGGGTCAGGACGATATTAATTCTGCATTGATTGTGCTTGAGATCTTTTACTGATCTCACCTCCTCATTTCTCCAACAACGTAGAAGATGAGTGAGGAAGGATTAGTTGGTTGCTAATGTAATTGCTACAGTCATAGCTATTTCTCGAGGGGAAACTCTGCATTAAATATGTCGATGGGCTCTTGGAGTTTCATTGGTGACCGTTTAGCTAGGTTGTAATAAGAGAGATAGATTAAAATGACTGATTTGAAGATTGTGAACCGGTTTGAAGCAATCAATACAAGTTGATTTATGGGATCCTCGGTCTATGCCGATAGTATTATTCTCACTGAATCTCATATTTATTTACTAATTTCTTTCATTTTCTACTATAAAGAACAGTTTAAACATTGTTAGAGTTTGCTGTACACCAGTGACCTTCTCTGGCTGAAAAATCTTTATCCCAATGTTTTCTTCGTATTGTGTTATTTAGAAATGATTTAATTCAGTCTAAGTACAGAGATGCTGGCGTTCCCTCATCTTTTCGTCACTGCTGAATGTTGTTTTTGAATGTTACTTTCATATATGTTGTGTAAGAAATGAATTGAGGAAATCAAAGGTTAGCCCTGAGTCCCTTTCTTGCTTGCTCAACTATTTGTCTGTTTCCCTTAGGATGTGTCAAAAGCCGACTAGTTTCAAAGTACTTATCAGATCTTGGGCCATTCTGTGTTATCTCGGTGATTGTCTTGGAATTAACTAAGTAAAGAAGAACTAAGATGAGGAGAAAGGTGAGCCCTGCCCACTAGTTTCTGCTCCAAAGGTTGCCTTCAAGTTTCCCTTTGTTTTTTAATCCGTGTTCTATCAGAAGTGTATCAAAGGTTGGATAGTTTCAAAGTACTTACGTATCCTAGTTTGCTTCTATGTTTTTCTTGCGTCTGGTCAAAGGCTGGCTAGTTTCAAAGTACTTACCAGATCCTGGGCTGCTCTTTGTTCTGCATTTGTTAATTCCCTTTCTTATTGTATCACCCCATTCCATAAATCAAACTTCAAAGAGATCCTTAGGCCTAGATGACTTGCCCCATAGATTAATCTTGAACCTGGATGTTTCAATTAAATTCCCTTATGACTCCATAGCCCAATGGATTGAAAACTTGCCATCATCTTTCTTTAGAATCAAAGCTTACTCTATTTGTTTGCAACTTCTCACCTTTGAACCTATTTTCATATAGATCTTTCCGCCTCAAACAACAACTATGTTCAACCATCTAAGAAAACCAAACAAAACCCTTGGCCTGCATAACTAGCCTAATATCATCACCCCAAACTTCAAAGACAATATCCATCTTTGCACATATTGGAGAGATCCCTCTCCGGATTCAGGAGGGCTAGATCCTAGAATCCCAAAGCTGGTTGAAATGATGTTAACTCTGTGATCGGACTTTTCCAATCTTGCTTGTTACAGAGACCTAACATTTCTGGCGACTCCGCTGGGGAAGATTTTTGAGTTCATAGTTGCTTGGCCAGCTTTTTATAGATTCTTTAGTTTTCCATATACAACCACGAAACTCGAAAAACCCAAAATATTTCAAGATTGGTATGCAATAAACGTGGTGGTGGAACCATAAAACATTTTACCTCCTTGCGAGCTAAAATTTTTTCACCTGGCAACTCCACACTCTCAAACTCCCAAAAGACCAAATGACTCCACTGGTAGAAGACTTTGAACTGGTTGACCAGACACAGTGACCTTTTTTCTGATTTACAAACATGGATTTAGATATAGATCCAGAAGGCAAACATATGCTCATGATGGAAAAATTAATGTACATGCTTGGAAAAAGAATATATAGGTTTATAGCCAATATGAATATTGGTTATCAAGAAGAACAAATTCTTTTCCTTAAGCAAACAAAACCTCTGCCACTACAAGACATGTATGATGAACATGAAGAAAATAATCAAGAGAAATTTCCAATCATGATGCAAAAGATGATGTACATGCTTGGGAAAAGAATGGATAGGTTGATGGCTAATATAAATGTTGATGATCTTGATCAAGCTAGGCTTTCCCTTGATCAGACACAAGCCCAATCACCTCAAGACCAAGATTCTGACCAATGCGTGTATTATGATCAACACTTTATAAAAGATGATGAGCAAACTTACAAAGAAAGCAATGAAGAAGGTTGTCAAGAAAAACTTGATTGCATGCCTATGTCTTGTACCATGCTGATAAGAGAACTCCATGACCTAAATGCAAAAAATTTTAGTGACACAAGTGAAGTTCCACTAGAAGAGGCTCAAGAAGACATCAAGCCTCAAAATCAGCCAACACAAGACAAAGAGGACGGCTATACCTCTGTTCTAAGCAAAAAGGAAACTCCTTCTCTCTTCACAGAGAAATAAATTGATCTACTATTGAACAGACAACCAACATCCAAACCTTCATATGAACCAAACTCTTTTGCTCATCTACCTACTCCATCTTATTGTCTTGATACAAGAAATAAACTTGTAGATCAGTTAGAAGAAAGGCAAATTGATATCCCAATATGTTTGACTGATGAAAATGTTTATTCTGATAGATTTTCAAACTTTAATTAGTCTTATGATGATGATGATTCCCAAGCAGAAACTAATCATGCAAGGCAACTAGCATTTGATTGGTGTTATGAGCTTCACCATCGTCAGCTTGAAAGCCGCAATCACCCATTTAGATCCATCATAAATGGCTTTCACATGATTGGGAATCAGCAGCCTTTCAACTTAAAAGGTGAAGAGAAGAGCAATGAAGAAATTTTTGAGAAAGAGGGAACCATTGAATACACCCCTAATCAAGAATATAACAACCTCTTCACAGAATTCAGCCCACTGATTCTAAACATACCAGGGCTGCAAGAGGACAACACTGCCAAATATGATGAGTCCTCCAGTTCAGATGATGATGAAGAAGGGGGAGAGAAACAAATAGAAGACTATCCTACTGAGGATACACCATCTTCTCAAGAAGAATATTCTTCTTTTTCTGTTAATAATGATGAAGCTTCCAAGCAACTTCCTGAAGATATGCTCTTCAAAGCTCAAGTCTTGGAAGCAGACAATCTACCAGACATGGGGGACCCAAAAGAAGAGAACCTTCATCTTTTCTTTGTTGATCCTTTGGAAGGGTGTGTGGATATCTCGACTGGCTCAAATTATCAAGCATTGATCTTTTGCAAGAGCCAGAGACATGAAAAGCTGTCACCTTCTGTGATAACTTTTATTTTGAAGATTAATCTTCAAAATATACTATGGATGCCCCTGACAAACAGCCAAAATTTTTACTTCTTTTTGACATTACTCAGCTGGCTGCATTGGCATTTTTGTATCATATGATAATGTAAATATTCCAAGTTAGACTAGGTTAGATAGGAATGTCAATAAAGCTCAGTTCTGAGCATGTAGTTAGTTGTTGTTTTTCACGTTGAAGAAGAATATGAAAAAATCAAAATACAAAACAACGAAAAGAAAGAAAGAGCAGTGTAAATGAAAATAAGAAAGGCAAAGCCCCATGCCAAAAAGAGAAACAAATGCTGAAAGTGTGCAAGCTCAAATGCCACTCCTCATGAACACACTTCTAGTTAGTCAAACAGCCTAATGTTGACTAATTAGCTTTTGAATTTTTTCTGCTGATAGGATAATGAATTTGATTTGCCAAATTGTTCAATCTTGGCTTATCAGTAGATAGATTAGGATAGAAATGAAGGTTCAAACAAAATCATAATCTGAACCAAAACTTCCAAAGAGCAAATTTGATTTGCCAAACTGTTTAATCTTGGCTTATCAGTAGATAGGGTAGGGTGGAAATTAAAGTTCAAACAAACTCAAAACCTGAACCAAAGTTTCCAAAGCAAAGACTCAAAGCCGTTTTAAATTCTGAGTCAAAGAATGTGAAGACCTGGTTCTAATCAGCTTAAAACTTGAACCAGAAGGAAAGGAAGACACAGCTCAACGAAAAAGCAAAAACAGAGCTGAAAGGAAAAAAGAAGGCCATAATAAGAAACTTTCAGATCTTAAGCCTTCTGTTTTGATTTTAAATTTTCTGCAAATAATGATCTATGTGCAGCTTGTCTTTATGCCATAGATCATAGCAAGTCAAACAGTCCAATCTTGGCTTAGCTATTTTTAAATTTTTGTTGTAGAATTTAGAGAATGAAAGTTTGTTGGACTGTTTAATCCCAACAAACAGTAGAGTAGGTAGAGGAATATCTGAACTCAACTGTTCAATCCGAGTTCGGGGAGAAATAAGGAGTAGAAGTAGATTAGATTTACTACTGTCAAAAGAATAAAATGTTTGTTAAGAGTTTGCCAATCCAAATGCACTCTGATGAAGAAAAAATGCTAGATCAGTAGGATTGGGGTAGGTAGAAGTTGTATTGATGTAATTCAGTTTTCTTTCATAACTGACCTTGCTTGGTCCAGAAGAAAAACAAGAGCAAATGATCAGACATCAGACACCAGTCAGCATCCCAGAGAAATCAAGTCCGAATTCTTGACATCTTCAAGAAGACGCCATCCCCAAGTGGAGCCACTGTTAGCCACCCATATTTTTCAATTATAGCAGTTGGTGGCTAAATGTTCTTTGCAGCCTTCAAGAAACAAGTTTGAATCCGAAAAATTGTTGGTACTTGAAGTCTGTTGACAAGAGTCCAAATTACTGTTGGTTCTACATACTCTCTCTCTTTTCTAGCTCTGATATACCATGAAAATCCTAATCAAAGTGTTGCTGCATCCTCATCCTTTTCTTCTCCCCTTCCTCCTTTTTCCTCATTTCCTCAAACTCCCCCTTTTCCCCCATAAAGAACCTTATCTAACCCATTTATATACCATATTCCTCCATTAATCCTATTCCCCAAGGTCGAAAACCCACTTTTTCACCTATCAAGACCTTTCTTCTTTTGCAAATTTATTCAAAAAACCATAGAAACATACGTTTCTATGCGTTAGGCTTTAGCCCCTCAGGCTAAGCCCCTTTCCGTTTCTCCCTCCATATATCCCCACGCCGGAACCGCGTGCTAAACCCGCCATGCGCTTAAACCTCGGAAATAATTCATTACCCAAAAAACATTGAAAACCTTTGTAAAATGCGAAAACGGGTTTGTTTTATTTTTCCAACGAAGAAAATATTATTAAAACTCCGCCGTTGATCTGTCCCACAGATCAACGGCGCGGAGTCAATCTTCCCCTGGTGGACCCCCCCCGGTCCCCGACGCCTGTTTCCAAAAAACCCGTGGTTTTGTGCCCGCACCGCTTTCCGCGTTAAAACGGTTTTTCCCCGTCGGCCAGCGATTCCACCCGCTGGCCGACACGTGTCTTCCACCTCACTCCAAAACCGCCGTGTCAAGTTTTTTCCCCGCGCGTTAAGCTTTGTCCCGTGGCCCCGCAGCGGGATTCATCCCTGCCGTCGGATCTAGATCCTCCTATCCGACGGTCCCTATTTGCCTTTCCCGCTCACCTGTTAACAAACTCGCCCGCCCGATAATTCTTTTCTTGCGCATTCGACAGCCGATCCCCACCGTCGATCTCCGTAGATCGACGGCTCTCCTTTATTCTCCTGATTCCATTAAAAAAGTCCACCTTTGTCCCATTGACTCTTCAAATTTGCTCCCGACCGTTGATCGCGATACGATCAACGGTTCCGATTTCTCCATCCACCCGCACGCCCTCCGATGCAGTTTGCCCTTATAACGCAGGATTTCCTCATTTTTCTTGTTTTTTGCAGGTTTTCAAAGGGTTTTTCTTCGTATTTTACGAAATCTGAAGGATGAGAGTGACGACTCCAATCCTCCCGGTTTGTCCATGGAATTGATCATACGGAGAAGAACAAAGATATTTACAAAAGTTTCATGAGCTTTGGTTACCGTACGTCCCTGCAAAGCTTGAAGATGGCCGCCAAAAATCAGAGCAGAGAAAGAGTATCAGGTTAAAGATAGAATGAACCAGACCAGTGGTTTTGTAAGAAGATTGGCGGGGATTACGGCTAAGACGATTATCAAAAGCCTAATCCCCGGCTCAGAACATGGATTAAAGCAAAACCTAAAAGTGTTCAGCATACAGACCGCCTCTACCGCCATACTTCGAGGCGAATTGATTCCTCAACCACCACAGTGCCACCTATTGCCTTAGAAAGCTCAAACAGAGGATGAATTTATTGAACAGGATCAGATATTATGCCTCGAGCAACCAAAGAAGTTATTACTGCACCGGATTTCAACGACAGAATGTTTGCAGAGTAACCCTAACAGTACGCAGAGCCTCAAAGGTCAATATAAGCTCTCTTCGAGCTTACTTTTAGTAGAAACACATTAATGCAATATAACACCTGTAGAATTTCTTCATCGAACTTCTCAGGGTCAGGAATACATTAATTCTGCATTGATTGTGTTTGAGATCTTTTAATTAGATCTCACCTCCTCATTCTTCTATAAATACCTCAGTAGAAGATGAGTGAGGGGTTGGATTAGTTGGTTGTTAATGTAATTGCTGAAGCGCTGTAGCTAGTTCTGAGTGGGAAACTCTTGACTGTAAATAGTGGTTTCATGGGCTCTTGGAGCTCTGCTGGTGACCAATAGGTTAGGTTGTGAAGAAGAGATGTATTAAAACACTGGATTTGAAGATTGTAACCGGTTTGAAGCAATCAATACAAGTTGATTTATGGGATCCTAGTCTATGCTGATGGTGATGTTATTCTCACTGTAACTTGTTATTTTATTTTTGTTTTCAATTTGTTTCATTTTCTACTATAAAGAACAGTTTAAACATTGTTAGAGTTTGATGTACACCAGTGACCTTCTTTGGCTGAAAAATCTTTATCCCAATGTTTTCTTCTTATTGTGTTATTTAGAAATGATTTAATTCAGTCTAAGTACAGAGATGCTGGCGTTCCCTCATCTTTTCGTCACTGCTGAATGTTGTTTTTGAATGTTACTTTCATATATGTTGTGTAAGGAATGAATTGAGGAAATCAAAGGTTAGCTCTGAGTCCCTTTCTTGTTTGCTCAACTATTTGTCTGTTTCCCTTAGGATGTGTCAAAAGCTGACTAGTTTCAAAGTACTTATCAGATCTTGGGCCATTCTGTGTTATCTTGGTGATTGTCTTGGAAAGTAACTAAGTAAAGGAGAAACTATGATGAGGAGAAAGGTGAGCCCTGCCCACTAGTTTCTGCTCCAAAGGTTGCCTTTCAAGTTTCCCTTTGTTTTTAATCTGTTTTCTTTTGGAAGTGTATCAAAGGCTGGATAGTTTCAAAGCACTTACCAGATCCTAGTTTGCTTCTATGTTTTTCTTAAGTGCCTGGTCAAAGGCTGGCTAGTTTCAAAGTACTTACCAGATCCTGGGCTGCTCTTTGTTCTGCATCTGTTGATTCCCTTTCTTATTGTATCACCCCATTCCATAAATCAAACTTCAAAGAGATCCTTAGGCCTAGATGACTTGCCCCATAGATTAATCTTGAACCTGTTTGTTTCAATTAAATTCCCTTATGACTCCATAGCCCAATGGACTGAAATTTGCCATCATCTTTCTTTAGAATCAAAACTTACCTTGTTACTTGCAACTTCTCACCTTTGAACCTATTTGCATATATATATTTCCGTCTCAGACAGCAACTATGCTCAACCATCTAAGAAAACCAAACAAAACCCTTCCTTGGCCTTCATAACTAGCCTAATATCATCACCCCAAACCTCAAAGACAATATCCATCTTTGTACATATTGGAGAGATCCCTCTCCGGATTCAGGAGGGCTAGATCCTAGAATCCCAAAGTTGGTTGAAATGATGTTAACTCTGTGATCGGACTTTGCCAATCTTGCTTGCTACAGAGACCTAACAGATGGGAGTGATCAAGTATGCAAAGGTGGGAATGATGCCCCTAGCTAGAGGAATTTGTGGAGCGCCATGATTTTCGAAGTACTCAAAGAAGGGATTCAAACATTTAGCCCAAATGGAAAAATATGCTACAGAGGATAATAAGGAGATATAGGGGCATAAGTTCCCCCCATGTAACATGATATGGACATGAAAAATGTATTTAGAATATTAGACTCTAAACACATTTAGATGATGTGGTTCACCATTTGTTGATGTTATGGGTGTCTTCTTATGGGAAGAATAGATAAAAGATGCAGTAAGAGAGAGGAACTGGTGGATTACCGATCTCATTTAGCACTACATATATGAGTCAAATTCACTGAATTTTTGGGTTCGCATACATGGTGTCACTATACCAAAGAGTGGATTCAAATATAATGAACTGATGCACATATAGAAAATATTGTGGTTAAACAACCACAAAGTCTAAGGGACTGGGTTGTTGATGTAAGATGGAGGAATGATTAAGTGGATCATCCCTAGAGTGATCTGAAGTGATATGAGACTTTATAATTTCTTCTAAATGGGGAAGAATAATGGTAGTAGAGTCGGCACTACCAGATGCATTAGGAGGGTTGGGGATAATTGCTTCTCTTGGACTCTCAAAAGTGGATGCCACCTTACCCAAACATTCAGTGGAAATGTACTGGGCACAAGGTGGATTTGGTTCAAATTCATGGGTTCAAAGTAAGGGGTTATTGAACCAATCAAAATCACTATGGATGAAGTCTTTGGACTCCATAGTATATTGATCATGGGTTTGATGCAGAAGGAAATACACACGATGGTGCATATATTCCAAAGGATAATCAGGGGTGGTCATGGCTTCCATGATTTCTTCATCTGAATGAAATATGGGCGAACTAGAGGAAGAGAGATCACATGATGTGGAGGAAATACTTGTAACATCATCATGAGAGACAAGGTTCACATGCACAAAAAAAAATAGGAGGATATGAATGACTAGTAGAAGGAATATCTATCGAGGTTGAGACCGGGGTATCTGATGAAGAAGGTTCGATTGAATAACTATGGATAAATCCAAAAGAGTCTCCACACGATGATCCCATGGATAACTATATGTAGATAATAGGAGAAATTATATTTGTCATCTCGACATTGGGAGGAGGGATCACAATGCGTGGTTCCTGTTATATCTTAATAATGGTGCCATAATTTGCAGGTAGAGGAGTGGTGGATTCACTATGAGTGGCCTCTATTTCAAAAAGCGTGTGATGAGTATCACAAAAATATTTGAGACGATGACAGTGGTGAGAATAGTGACCAAATTTTTCACATAAATCACAATGGTGTTTTGTGTGTAACGATTTTTTTTTCTTGGCTGAGTTAGGTAAGGGAACATAGACCTCTGGGATGCTAGAATTAGGAAACGTATTGATGACCATCTATTTGAGATGAGCGAGTTCAGGAAAATTATTAGTGTCATGCCCAAAAAAATCACATAAAGTTCACAGAGTTTTTGACTTTGGAGGCTGAGGAGGAGCTAGAGTTGTTTGGGGTTCCTTATCTTTAGTTCCCTTTTCCTGGGATTCCTCCCCCTCACTAGATGCTTTCATAACAATTGTAGGTGTGTGCTAAGGTTTTTGTGGAACTGAAGCAAAATAAGGGGAAGACAAAATAAATTGTATTGGGGTCAAAGATGTGTAAGGTTTAAGGTTATCATGTGGATTTTTTGTAGGGGGATTGATGTACCAAACTGGGGTCCCTAGAGAAATGTTGGGTAAAATCAACAAAGCCATGAAAAGGACATAAAAAATTCCTAGCGGGGGAAATAAGAAATGTATCTGGCCTAAAGGATAATGGCCTAGAGGAACTACTCCTGGATGGTTAAGGCCTAGAGGAACTGTTCCTTGTGTTATCACTCAGATTGAACCTCAGGCTAAGAGAGGCAATTCCGAGGTAACCTCAAACCATGCTTAGCCAAGTAGCTAGCCCCACTAGGCTAGGAGAGGGCTCTCTCCATATAGAACACAATAAAAATGACTGAGGAAATAATATTTTAGGCTAGGTATACTAGCTCAAGGTTTTGATTTTTGATTTGTGTAAGGTTTTGCTGGATCAGGAGGAGTCAAACAACCAGGGCAAGGAAATTAGGTCAAAATTCACAGGGTATTCTATGGGGCAAGGTAGGTAGAATGTTTGAAATTTAAAGGATGATTATGGTGAGATGAGGAGACTGGTGAGGAGTTAGGAAGATAATACAAGATGAATTATCCCTAAACTGAAGAAAATAGACAAATTATGCAAAATTTTCCCAAAATAGAGCATGAAAACATGAATTCTGCCTTTCAACTTGAAATTAAGCATATCATAGACATAAAAATAATTTATGATTTTAAAATACAATCATAAAAATGATTAAAAAGGAAAAAATATGTCAAACCATTCATACCACATGGATCCCGAAGAAATAGCTGCAAAATTATCATTAATGTCCAGGCCAAACTGATACAAAATTGTGTCCTTGAGATGCCAAAGCTCCAAGTGAGTCCAAACATTACAATGAATGAGAAAATACATCATATATACCTCAAAACCACTCTTCCTAGCTTCAGGGAGTTGAGTCCATGAGATAGGGATTAGTTTCACCTACTCCCAAATAAGAATCTGAAGACTAGGAAGACCCAACAATTTGCCTCTAAAAGAGAGGAAACTGATTCATTTGAACTCTAGGGGACTTATCTGATGTATCTACCCTAGATAAAAATAAAAACATGAAATTTACATTTATCTTGACCTTTTACATCAATAATTTTTCATTTCCCAAGATAAAAAGTCAAAAAGTCAAAATTTATTGAAGATGGTGAAAATGACATTTTCCTCGCAAAAGCGCAATGCCATGACAGAAAAAATAGCCTCTATTACAAGCAACTTTTGTAGGCATTCCTGGTGTCCAAATCAGCTCCATGATAGCTCCTTGGAAGTCTCTCTGAGTCTAGTTTCCAAATATGCCTCCAATTTCCAAAATGGTGCCCATCTTCCCTGTCAAAAATCACTTCTCCCAAGACTGGTAAAAGTACAATGCCAAGGTCAAAAAAGAGGCAGAAACATGAAAATTTGATGGTTTTTTTCACTTTTGAGGGATCAGTTCTCCTCTAAGTTTTCTGAAACTTGCTGGGGTTGATGTCCTCATCATTCTGAACATGATGATGTTTACCATTTTTCCATTGTAGGCTCCAAGAAAAAGCGCAATGCCAAGGGTGTTGCATTTTTGGTAGATTTTCTGTGTCAAAATTCCCCAAACACCAAAAATGCACTAAAGTGCCAAATGTGCCAGAATTTGCCAACATTTTGAGGTTACTTGCTGATAAAGGGCTTGAGGCATGAAGAGACACCTCAGAAAGTATGGTTAAACTCTCCTTATCCTTTTTCTTGGTCAAAGCTTGAATTTTTGCATGGGCTCGTTTGAGCTTGGCCCTTGCAATTTTTTTTTCTCATAGCATAGTGATTTGCAATTTTCCTCTGAATATCATTGTCCTTTTTGGACTTCTCTAGCATGATATCTAGATAAAAATTGGCTCTATCAAGCCATGAATATCTATCTCTACTAATCTCTATGGCAAGCAACTCACTTGGAGTGAGCTGCTATGCCAACTCAACTTCTTTCTATCTCTCAAGGGCTAGAGCTCTTTTCAGCCGTCTGGTCTTTGGTCTTTTTCTAGGAGGCTGATCCTCCTCCTCATAAATCTCACAAAATATTTCTAAAGTTTCCCCTCCAACAACGAATTGTCCTTTTCTGCCTCTCTTTGTGCTTTAATGGTCCTGACCTCATCAATGATTTGCCTAGTTTTCTGCTGCTGATTTTCTTGCTCAAGAAAATCAATCACATATTGTTCTCTGTCAAGATTAGATTTAAGTTCACTAATATTTTCCTCTTTGCCTCTAATTAATGCACTGGTGATTCTATCCTCATCCTCCTCATCAAGGTCAATTAGCTAAAACTCCTGCTCTGTTTCATGTTTATCCTCCTGCTCCTCAATGATTTGCTCTTTAGCCTTCTCCTTGCCCTTGTCTACTTGTTTAGTTGATGAAGAAAACATGGCCCCTTTCACTCCAAGTGAAGCAAACACATTCCTGTGGCCTCTCTGATAGGTCTTGGGAAATGGCTCAACATTAGTCACATTAGCCCAAGTTGCCTGAATGTCCTTTTCACTGTTTGATGCCTTGGTATCATGATGTGATTATGGTGAAGGATTATGGAAAGGTGAAGAAGTAGGATCAACATGGGGTAAATGGATTTGATTAGGTGATGATGTATGAACAATACGGTAAGATGGAGAAGTGGATATGGGAGGATGAGATGATGAAGGGATACTTTGATCATGATGAGTAGGTGGGGTAGTGAAAACTTCATTTGCAATGAATGTGTCCCATAGGATGTTCTTCTGCTCAAGCTGATGCATGACTATCATCTTGATGAGGGAATGGTGAAAAAGACTTTGCATTTGATGACTATAATCCCTCCTTTTTACAATGTATGCATTTTGTCAATGCTTTGGGAGAGATAGTAGGGTATGTGAAGCATTCTAACTCTAGTGAAGTGCATGAGGAGTCAGATATGGTATGAATAGAGTCAAGAAAACCTTCCCTCACAAGTGAAGTAGTTCATGATTATTTTCATCATGGGGACATACCAGTCAAGGAGATGAGAGAAATGGAAAATGGTTTTCTTGTCATCCTTATATCTAGGTTTTAGATATGGTTCATAATAGCTCAGATCAAGGTTTCCATTTTTAAACCATTTTTCTCTCATATTAGGGATCCCTGTAGCAGCTAAAATGGCATTAGTGGACATGGTAAAAGTGACACCAGCAAGAGTGACCTGTCTATCATGAAGATTTGTGGTTATCAACCTTGTCAACATAGGGTGATAGTGAATCTACTGCACTTTCTCATAAAACTCAAAACAACCAACATGTTTAAAACAAGACATAATGAGAGGAGAAACCATGAGCTCCTTTGTGGTTATTGGTTCATATCTGTTAATTTTCCCTCCTTTGTGATCACTTTTCTTTGGTGTTTGTTCCTCACTGACTCCTCTATCCTCCTCTTTAGACATCTTGAACTTGAAAGCTTTGAAACCCTAGGGATGAGGTAGATGGGGATGGGGAGTGAAAATAGGTCTAGGAAATAAGGATATTTCTTGGAACAATTAGGAAGATGGGGGCAGGGGTTATTGAACTCAGGGAGGTGATAGGGGATCAAAATTTTTAAGGGATTGGGAATTAGAATTTTATTATAGGGTTTATAGAGCTGCCTAGGAAATTGAGATGCCTAGGACTTGGGGTTTAGGGGAAAAGGGATTTAGGGAAAGGGATACGGTGCTGTAGGGAAGGAGTAGGGTTTTCAGTGATGTAGGAAGATAATATGAGGGTTATGGGTGCCAAGTTTGGGAACAAATAATGAATCTAGGGTTTGTAGCTAAACCAACTTCCGAATTTGCATAGAAACCAAAATCACCATGAAATTTTTCTTCAAGACTGCAAGGAGGTGAAATTTACATGTTACTTACTTTTCAAAGGTGTTGAGAATATTTTTTGAATATTTGAGGCAATTTGGCTGAGTTTCGAAGCTTAGAGAGAAAACTGGGCATTAGCGCAATGCCCAAACAAAAGTGCAATGCCAGTCATCAAAATCAATGTGCTAGTGTAGTTTTCTCTATGGTTTTTGGGCATTAGCATAGTGCATTTGGGCATTAGCATAGCGCCAGGACAAAAACCTAGCGCCAAGGTGTAAAAACGCATCATCTTGAAATTTTGACCCAAACTGCTCAAAAAAATCGAAATTTCTCCTTTGCTGAAAACTCTTGATGGCTGAATGGAAAAAATGACTTGTTTTTAGGTGCTTGATAGGCTTTATAGCTTTAGTGGATTTGAAATTTAATTTAAATTACGCACTTTTCTAATGTTCACTTTTCCTCTTTGACACTGGTACTCTTTTTGCTTTCTTACTTCTTGGTATTGCAGGGTTAATCAACATGGAGTTTCGCTTTCCTTGCTCACTTGGGCTAGACATGATTGCATTTTGACAGCTCAGGATTTCATTTATTACATATGAAAACATGAAATTACATTTGGACAAATAAAAATAAATTACATATTGAATTTTATATCAAAATGACATTTTGATGTAAAAATCATTAAACTGAAAAAATACAACTTTGAAAGTATAATAATTACATCATGATGATATTATTTAGTCCCTCTCATATATGTGCTGACCTCATCTAAATGAAGGAGTGACCTTGAGAAATGAAAAACCCTAATGACCTAATGGTACTGCTTTTTTTACCTGACTTTTGAATGAGATTTTGACTTTAAAGACTTCCAAGTGAACAGAGCATTTCCATAGGTGTTGTTATTCTAAAGGAGGCATGAGAATGAGTCAACCAATATCAGATTCTAAGGGAGAATGAAGCTTATTTGACAAGGACAACCACTAGTGGAAAATTTTTATGTCATGACCTAATGGAATGATGAAAAATTTATTCAGAGTGGGGCACCTAAAATTCACATGCAAAATTTGTTTTGATCCCTAGTGGAAGTATGCAAATACTGACACTAACACCTGGTTGGAATGTATTAGGAGATACATGAAGAGAAGGAGGCGGTCCTTGAGGAATTATACCTATATGTTGGGTTTATTTGGGGGAAACAGGTTGCAAAGGCGTTGGTTGCTGGATGGGCATACAAGATTGCTTATGAGCTACCCATGACACTTGCAACATGCAAACACTAGAAAAGTTGGGCTCAGAAGGGGTAGGTGGTGGACCATAGTATGCACTAAGAAAAAAAAAATATTTATAGGCTCCTGGTGAGACATTGGTGAGGGACGAGAAAATCGTATCATCAGTCATGGATGAAATGTTGGTTTGAGGAGAATTCTGCGCATTAGGATTGTAGTAAGTCAGTTGATCAACTATGAAAATATTTCCTTTTTGGGGAAATCATATCTTACAAAAAACCACATATGCGACAACTCACATGGCATAGGTGTAACTACGACCCATAAGGATGTTGTAATATAATGGGGTATCAATGAATTATATATTAATTGAGACTATCTTACTGGCATGAGTGATAGGATAGTTGCGAAGTAAGCCAAGGGGTTGAGATGGATGACCATCCCATTCACTGAGCATGATGGTGGATGGGGACAATTCTGGTGATTTAATTTGTTTCCAAACACTAAAAACCATCACAAAGGTAGAGGCGCCTTCGTCAATGATACATCGTTTTACAATGACGTTTCTTATGGAGACTGGTATTTGAAAAGAAATGGAGGAAGGAAGTGGGGGATTTTCTTATTGGTCAATGTTAAAAATGATCATGTGATCATCTAAAGGATCCACAACAATGAGGGTATTAATTAGAGCTTTCCATTGCGATGAGAACGAGTGGAGAACTTCCATCATTAACATGGTAGCAGGAGATTTCACAAGTCATCTACTATGCTGTAAGTGTGGGTGAATTTGGCTAAAAAAGCATTACGATGTAATGGTCCTTTTGGGATCTTGGTAATCACCTTTGCCATAGGCTGAGGAATTTGCAAGGTAACATTTGATGATGAAATGGACTCAATTGAAACTTTTGGTTGGGACTCAGTCATAGACTTAGCGGGTGGCTTGTCATATTAGCATGATCGAGTCTGAAGATTGACTTTTTCTATGTTGACATCTTAAGAATTCATCATGACAATATGATAATAATTGGGACCAAATTGCGGAGGTTGAGGAATTTCCTGACCATGTGTGGGTTGGGTAGCTATGTATCCTTTGTGAGTAAATGTGTTGGTAATCAATACCGCTTGAGATGAAGTAGGGACTGGAGGAAGCTGAGCCATGGGCTATTGTAAAAGGGGAAAATCATGATTATAATGGTCACATACGCAGAAAAATGCACAAGGATTATTCATACGAAGGGCCTTGTTCTACTTTGGATGTCTGCCCTATTGATGGGCTACGAGATTGCGCTGATTTCCTTGGGGTGGATTAGGTGGTTACCCTAATTACCTTGGGATTGTTGATTCTTATTACCTTTCCCATTATTATTCCTCTTAGTGTTAGGGGGATTGTCCGCACTCTGTTAAGGATACACTTGACCCTGAGGAGGAGGTGGTTGTTGTGGTAGAGGTTTGTAAAATCCTAAAATAGGGAAAATTAGCAATATTGGGAATACCTTATAATATCCCAAAATTGGAGACACAACAATACTTGCACAGAAAACGCATTTTTCAGAAATATAAGCATCAAAAGAAAAATGCAGCTCATGAATCCATTATATCTGACATTATATCAACCACATATGAAAGGAAATCAGAAAAAAATTTCTTTTGCCTAGTTAAACAGGCCTCCCATGCTCAAAACAACTTAAAAATGATGAAACCCCAAGACTGCAAAACAAAAAAATTACTGCATAAAGAGACAGCGCAGTTATTTGAGGGTTATACTTAGAAAATGGAGATAAAAATCAGATCTTCTATTATATTACTCAATGAGTCATAAAAACAGAGATCTAGTCTCTTTTTACATAGATCCAAGATGACTCGGCAAGGGTTTCTTGACAGAAATGATATACAAGAAATAATTGTTGCAGATCTATGGCTGAATCATGGTTTATAGCTGAAGATCTATATAAAAATTACTGAACATGCAAAAATATGGTTGTAGACTCTCCTACTAGCTTTCCGGGAAAAAGGATGATCCTCCTCCTGGGAAACTAGCTCATAAAAGTGGGGTTTTAACCCTTCCCACTGCACACCTTAAGAAATAACGTAGTTTCTACAAGGGAACATGTTGTTGCTGAAGGTAAATTCTTGGCATAACACCAGATAGTGAAAAATACAGCTCAAACAGCTCCTCTTAGATTTCTTAAACAAGATCTCTAAGAAAGAGTAGGGAATCCCTGAATGAGAAAACCCTTGCACTAAATAGTGCAGCAAACTTAGCTAAATAGCCAAAGAATGCAAGAAGTCTAAACAGAACACATACAAGATATAATATTCAATCCTCCTCCATATGGTTTCCATCCCCTCCATTATATAATAGATGAGCTTCCTCACAAAGGGTCCCACCCCATTATGAGGTTTCTTCCATGCAAAGGCTCCTCCACCAAAATTACGATGTCTCCATTTTCCTTGCTCATATTTTTATAGCACTGTTTGATTTAGTCAATCTTGACTGGATCAACCTTGACTGGATCTTCATTCCTTGCCTTCTTTCACACTCAAGGTGTCTTCATTTTGACTAGCTAGATTGATCTTCATTCACATTGAGCTGTCTTTATTTAGGATACACTCCTTATATTATAATGTTGTTGACTTGGTCAAAATTGATTTTTTCCACACATTTTGGACCCTGTTCACGCATGTGGATGCTTTATCTCGTTATTACATGATGCCTTTTCACATTATGAGGGATTTTATTTCTACTTAAGCAACCTTATAAGCCTCCTTGCCCATTTATTCATCTAACTAGATTTTTAAAGAAAAATTAATATTCCTATTAGCTACATGCTAACTTAGGAATATTATAGTCTTCCCCTCCCAATTTTTTCTTGCCCTCAAGCAACTGCAAGGGTGCTGCAAAATATTTCCTCCTCCTCTTCTGGCCTCCTTATCCAACAATCTCCACCATTGCTTCAGATTTTCTGCAATAATTCTGTCTCCCAATGGTTCCTCCCAAGTGTGTAAGTTTCCCTTTGGTGGATAAAACAAATGGCTCTCATCATGAAATAAAGGAAGGTCTATATGGAAACCTTCTTGCTGATCAATGGCCTTCTCAAGATAGAAGTGATGACAATCATGGGGAATTTCATCATCAATGAAGGACTCCCACCTCCATGCTATCATCCAAATGAAATGAATTACCTCCCAACTTGTTAATTCATAGAAAAGCTCCTCCAAATTGCTCATGAGAGGCATGTCCCAAGTGCTCCAATCAATCATATGGTCCACCTCATAAGGAAACAAGTGATCTACTATAGTGGCCATATAGTTTCCCATGCTCTCCTTGGAACATGTAGTGCAAAAAATGTAGGAAATTTCTTTCCCCAAGGAAACATCCCACCAATGTGTCTCTCCTTAAACCATATCCCCAAAAAAGATAAGAATATTTTCAGCATATGGGATCACAATCAAGATCATGCTAGCTTCCATATGAAATAAAGGAGAAGGGCAATTGTCCCTCAAGTGAAACCAACACAGTTTTACTCCTAACTGCCATAGGATATGATATGACAAGTGTTTTTCCCAACGCTTGTTTGTTGCCCCATCCTTCTTGCATGCTTGGAGAAGGTGTGTGATGGTTGGTGTTAATGAATCACACCATGAAGAGTACATCATCTCTCCAAGATCTCCCAAGGAATGACCAACATCACCATTGTTCATGGTCCAAAGTGGCTCATGAAACCCACAAGAAAAAATACCCCCTCTTGGAGCCAAGACCCACACATGAGTGTTAAGAAAATTCAAGTATATAATAAATATATCATGATGTTCAAAAATACAATTTTTATCATATACTTGGTTTAAATTAGAAAGGTAGCTCATGGATGAGCTCCTTCTCACATTCAATGAATAAGGAGGTGGTAATGATAACTCTTCCCAAGAGTTATGTTCCTCCTCAACTAGCAAATGATTCATGCACTTCCTCATATGAGATTGCATCTCCTCTTTGAAATTTTCCCACATGAATCCATCTAATATAGTATGATATGCTCTAATGAAACCAGTGGCTTTTGAAAGCAAGATCTCATAGGCTGTATTAAGTAGTTTCTCCTTGAGCTTGGAGTATCTAGCCAAATAGATCTGATCTTGGAAATAAATGACTTCCTCAACTAATTTATACCTCCCATCCATCACTTTCCCATCAAGAACCTTACATGTGAAAAGGTCCTTGGAGTATTCCATCAAAATTTGGGAATCCCAATAAGGATCTAGGCTCCCCAACAATGAAAACGCTGTAGAAATCTAAAATGTAGCCCCTGTCATTACATGGCTCTCCTCTTTGACATGTTTGATGCCCAAGTCACATGTTGGAGTACTATAAACTTCCTTTTTCTGCCTCCTTTGCAGCTGATCTTGCTCAAGACAGGATTGAAGTAGATGGAAGTCAACCTCCCCTTGGAAAGTCCTTGTCTTCCAAAACTTCTTCAATTTGGCCCATGCATGCAAGAGTGTTGATATCCTCTTGTCATGTTCAGAAACGTCTTTTGTGAGTGAAAATATCATTGGCTTCCCCAAAGGTATGGATTTTCCACATGACATCATGTCTATGCCATCATAGATTTCTGAATTTCCCTTTTTCAGCACAAATAGCTGATTTGGAGATGGTAATGTCCAATTCAGAAAATTGCTTATCTCTCCTTTGAATGTATGAAAGATTCTCTGCGTTGTGCTATTTTCTACCAATTTAGCTCCCTCCTTAGCCAAGTATGTAAATTTTGCCCATATTTGAGAGAAAACTTCAGTTTTCCTCCCATCAAAAGGTATCCCCGATGGAATGCCTCCATGTAAAGAGACATCAAGTCATAGAGTAGGATGTGTATGTGTGTGGACAGATTTGTCCTTGCCTTCCATGCATAGATCCTCTTGCCTTCTTTGTGTATCAACCTTCTGAAATAAAAAGGGGTGTATTCTCCTCATCATGTGATGCTTGCCCTCCTCTTTTCCTTCTTCTATCTTCAATATCTCACCATTTAATAATGATGGCACATTGCACATGGATTGTTCCACAATCTCCATATGTGAGATTCTTTGGAACCCCTTGCAAGGTTGCAAGAGTTTCTCTCCTTGGAGCAAGTGCTCCATCTCACTCTTCATGAGGTCCTAGATGTTCTCTTGTTATGACTGTGTTATCATCTCCAGCCTTCTCTTCTTCCTCTTCAATAGTTAAAAATGCCTCATCATCAATAAGAGACCTTAGATCTTGGTCTTCTTTTGAAGGAGGAATCTCCATGTCTCCCTCTTGAGAAGAAAGCTCTTCATGAAATGGGGACTTTGCCCTTGGAAATATATAATACAAGTCTCCATCCCCTTCAATGGTTTTCTGAAATGGAGCTGAATTTAGGGACGCTTCCAATCCATGCAAAAGTTTTGTTTGATTTGGTTTGATAGATTCCATAGAAGGTGTTTCATAATATTTTTCATCAAACCTTTCCACTATTCTTCTAATGAACTTTGCATAGGTAGATATATTTTCATTCTTTAAGGAAAAAGATTCAAAAAACCACCAAGCATAAGCCTTAACCCCAAGATGCAACACTGCTACTTTGATGGCTTCCTTTTTTGAAACTTGATGTTGTTGTACATAGGTGTCTATCTCCTTCACCCAAGCCCTAGCTGGACATTTAGGTGATCCATCAAAAGTAGATAGAAAGAATCTACCCACGCCAGGCTGCTTGCTCCTTGTGATTCTTTCTTCCTTGATATTGCAAAACCCTTGGAAGTTTAAGTGGTATTTGAACTCCTTAGATTGAGCTTCATACTCCTACAAATAATCACTAAGAGTCTCCTTCTTTGGCATATCTCCTTTCTGCTTCTTCTTCTTCATGAAAAAGTGGCTGATAGAGCATTGTAAATTTGATGATGTGGCTGAATGATCATATCCATAAGATGAGGAATTATAGTTTTCATCATGTATAGATCTTGCAGATATTGTTGAGGGACTTCTATGTCTTTCCTTCCTCACTTATTTTATGTCTTTGCTTCTACCTTGCATAGTTTGAAAGAGAAGTTTTGAGAACCTCTTTCCTCCAGACAATAAGGGTTTGCTTTGATCTCTCTTGCAGATCTTCTCCTCCCCATGAGAAGACTCCATAATGGTTGAAGAACATAGGCTAAGCCAATATTAAGGCTCTGATACCACTGTAATATCCCAAAATAGGGAAAATCAACAATATTGGGAATATCTTATAATATCCCAAAATTGGAGACACAACAATACTTGCACATAAAACACATTTTTCAGAAATATAAGCATCAAAAAAAAAATGGAGCCCATGAATCCATTATATTTTACATTATATCAACTAAATCTGAAAGGAAATAAAAAACAAATGTCTTTTGCCTAGTTAAACAAGCCTCCCATGCTCAAAATAGCTTAAAAATGATGAAACCCCAAGACTACAACACACATAAATTACTGCATAAAGAGAAAGCACAGTTATTTGAGGTTTATACTCAGAAAATGGAGAGAAAAATCATATATTCTATTAGATTACTCAATGAGGCATAAAAACAGAGATCTAGTCTCTTTTTACATAGATCCATGATGACCTGGCAAGGGTTTCTTGACAGAAATGATATACAAGAAATAAATGCTATAGATCTATGGCTGAATCACACTCTATAGCTAAATATCTACATAAAAATGGCTGAACATGCAAAGAAATGGTTGTAGAATCTCCTACTAGCTTTCTGGGATAAAGGCTGATCCTCCTCCTAGGAAACTAGCTCATAAAAGTGGGGTTTTAACCCCTCCCGCTGCACACCTTAAGATATAACGCGGTTTTTGCAAGGGAATATGTTCTTTCTGAAGGTAAATACTTGGAATAACACTATATAGTGTAAAATGCAACTTATATATCTCCTCTTATATTTCTTAAACAATATCTCCAATAAAGAATAAGGAATCCCACCATGAGAGAACCCTTGCACTAAAGAGTGCATCAAACTTGGCTAAACAACCAAAGAATGCAAGAAGTCTATATAGACCACATACAAGATATAATATTCAATCATCCTCTATATGGTTTCCATCCCCTCCATTATATAATAGATGAGCTTCCTCACTAAGGGTCCCACCCCATTATGAGGTTGCTTCCATGCAAAGTCTTCTCCACCAAAATTACGTTGTCTCCATTTTCCTTGCTCATATTTTTACAGCACTGTTTGATTTAGTCAATGTTGATTGGATCAACCTTGATTGGATCTTCATGCCTTGTCTCCTTTCACACTCAAGGTGTCTTCATTTTGACTAGCTAGATTGATCTTCATTCACATTGAGCTGTCTTTATTTAGGATCTAGTCCTCATATAATAATGTTGTTGACTTGGTCAAAATTGAATTTTTCCACAAATTTTAGACCCTATTCACACATGTGGATGCTTGATATGGTTATTACATGATCCCTTTTCACATTATGAGGGATTTTATTTCTACTTAAGCAATCTTATCAGCGTCCTTGCCCATTTATTCATCTAACTAGATTTTTAAAGAAAAATTAATATTCCTATTAGCTGCATGCTAATTTAGGAATATTACAAGGTTGAGGAGGAATGGGAGGTTGAGGGGCCAGAGTGATAGGAGAAATGCAAGACTGAGGGGCTGGAGTGCTATGAGGCATTAGAGGTTGAGGGGATGGTGTGCTAGGAGGTGCATAATGAACACATGGAGGAGGGGCAACATTTGAATAAATAGGTTGAGGAAAAACTGGCCCTGGCATTTGCTGATGGGATTAGGGAAATGCGTATAGCATGCTTTGACCTGGATAAGTATTGTCTAGTGGAGGGGGATAATTGTAGGAGGTACTGGTCCACCCTGGGGTTGACCATAACTCATCTAGGGGAGGGAATATGGTTTCTAATAAAGGTGTGAAAGAGATCCAACGATAACATCAATAGCATGAGATTCACTTGGTGCATTGGCACCACCGGGCCAAGGAAAATTGAGGAGAACAGTATAAATATAACTTGATTGGGCATATATTAAGTCATATTTGAGGGTTTGGAGAACATCTTCCTCTGTTTGAGGGAAGTGTGATGTAACGTCTTTACCTATGGGGGCGAAAAGCGATCTAAGGAACTAGTCCATATAGACACAATCTTCAAAAGTAGGAACCCTACATGATTTTTTCTCGAGGGGTCTTGACCCAGGTTCGGAGGTTAAGGTTTGCCAAAAAACCCCTATACTACTGGCCCTTTCAGTAGTGACCTTCTTGTGTAGGCCTATGTCTCACCCGAAGCAGTATGGGAGGGTGCTGGAACTAGGTTTCCACACCTAGGTAAGTCAAGAAGATATGCGTTCCCAACTTATCAAGCTTGCATTTAATAGATCTAGTTATAGACTTATATAACAAAGCTCATATCTAATAATTAACTTTGCATCCACGTGCATAATACCAATCTATCAGTACAACAACTATAATCGCAGTAATTAACAGATCATATCTTCATAGAACAGAAACAAAGATACTTTCCTCGTTATCAACAAATACTTTCGAAGCTTAATCATACAACCCAAGTTCGTATAAATCATTAAAAAATAGATCCAGATAACATTAGATATCAATAATACTTCACATATATATTAATACCAAAATATTCTTACAAATCCAAAATACCGCCTACGCACACAGCCAGTAGGGTCCACACATAGGAGGTTTGAGGAGCTTGTTGAGCCCCAAGATTGTGCTTTCTATCATCTTACTCCACCTCATTTTCCTTTTTCCATTGATATCCCAGGCCCAATTGATCAATGAAATTAGTTAAAATTACTTTTAGAATGATTAAACATGGCTAACTTGCTAAGTTTTGTGATTTTTTCATTATAATGCAAACTGGCTACAGAATGCAGACATTCCGTAGCTAACCGGAACTTCTGCAACTGTCTTCACTTTCAGGCATGTTCCAGGTATCCTCTCAAGAAAAAACACACATGGGTATATTCCACGTCATGTCCACATCATTCGTTGCTCACCATGAAGGAAGAACCGAATTCTGGACGTGGTTTTGGTACGTGGGAACTCATTTAAGGAGGCAGACTTCTAATAGGACTGTCTTAGTCCAGATGTCCCTTTTCTCTTTACGTTGCCATCTTTAGAGTCCTAATGTGATTTTGATAAGGAAAGACAAGGATCCCTGTATTGTTGCAATTTCTGTTATGTAAATTTGTTATAAAAACACTTGGGAAACCGAGAGATAGGCTAGATTTTTCTTGGATTTCATGCTATATTTCTGAACACGAATAATACTCTGTTTCCAGTTATTTCTCATTTAATGAAGAAGACAACATTGTTTTGAACATGTTGAGTTGATCTAGAGCTAGATTCCATCTGGTGGTAGAGGGCCCCTGCCTCCTGCACGACTTTACTTTCGTAATTTAGATAAGTATCTTAGTTGTTTTTACGTTTTTGAAGTTTGAGTTCATAGTTAATTTCATTAGCCACTATAGTTATACTTGTTCTAAGAATTCTTCCAAAAGAAGAAACTCTTCCAAAAGATCATGATAATGAATGGGAAATGGCTATAGTGTTGTAGGATTTAATTGTAATTTCTTTTGTTCACTATCACAGTTGAACTTATACTAAGCAAACTCTTCCAAAAAATCCTTATGATGTCTAAGGCATGACTGTGATACTGAATGTTTCAGTTGTTTGTTTACACTAAGTAACATAGCTGATCTTGCTCTTAAAACACTCTTCCAAAATATCATAATGATGGGTAGGAGATAGCTGTGATGTCTTAGTTTTTAAATTGCTTTCAGTCTTTATGATTGCATTTGCACTGAATTGTACAGCCATGATTTTTCTAAGAAGCTCTTCCAAAACACCATTCATGATGGACAAAACAGGCTGTAGAATCCCATAGATTAATGCATGATAACTTAGTTAGGGTACTCCGGAGTCAAATTGCATTTAACTCATGCTCTGTTATTTGTTTTAAGTTTGATAATGGCTTGTTAGTTCAGCACTGTTTTAGACTAGTGACATCTTAAGTTCAGTTTTAGCTTAACTCATTGCATTTTCACTCCACATTTAGTTGTCATCCATTGCATATTATATTACATTAGTTTTTAAACTTAAACAAAACGTCCTTCATTATTTACAAAACCTTATTTTGTTCCAAATCTATAATTGACTCATAACTATTTGGACAGAAGACAGTATCATCCCAAGGCCTGAAGTACTTTTGAAACTTCCTTTATCATCTCACAAACAAACCTTTCCTCAAAAGACTATTCTAAAAATCTATAACCTTTGAGTGAAGTGTAGTGGTGTCAAACTAAGTTGCAGAATAGAGTTAGGAGCTAGTCTTAGAGTAGAAGATCTTATGATGTTAACAATATTTTTCTCCAAATATGTTCCACAAATTTCTAATCATGGATAAAATGTTGTCTCATTATAAGCTGATTGTTTAATTGTTTAGTTAGGAGAATTTGTATACTTAACTGACCATTTCTCAAGCTCTCCCAAAATACCTTTGATGAAAGAATTGGACAAGTTAAGTTTATGTTTTGATTCATTTTCTTGAAGTCATTATCAAGCTTGGTATTCTGCTTAGTCATAGTTTAGGTTTGATTCTGTTTCAGTATTTGCACTTGTCATTTGTCATCAACCAATTAGGCTTTACTCTGTTTTTAATCAGTAGTTTCCTTCCACCAGCATTTAGTTCTTTTTCTTGTGAACATAAAACCATCAAAGACCAAAAACATCAGAAAACACTAAATACAACGCATTAAGAAACAAACACCTAGGCACATACAGTGCACTTCACTTCAGCAGTTTACCAACCCTAGTTGACAATTAAATGAACTCAATCTAGGAGACTAGGTTGAGCCCAAACATTTTGGCGCCATTGCCGGGGAAGTGAAAACTAGGTAACCTTTGTTTCTTAACTCCAAAAAACAATTATATCCATAGAGAGAGAGATTCAAGGGGTAGATTTATAAGCAGCAGAAGCAGAAGTTTGATTCCTAGAACACCACTTGTTTCACCTAGACCCAGAGCTAGTACACCTTCAACTCAGACCCACATTCCATCCATTACTGATCCTGGACTTCTAGAGGACCTAAGATCAGATATTCCATTAGAAAGACCTTCCACTTCATCCACTGAATTTGTCTTAGAAGAAAATTCAAGGACTCCTGTTAGGGACACAAAATTTCCTACTACTACAGAGGAACTAACCATGGCAGAAGAAGGAGGAGGAGGACTCTTTAATGGAGAACACACATTATTTGGAGGGGATAGAGGTAGAGGTAGAGGAGAAGGAGGTAGAGGTGTAGAAGGAGAAGGAGGCAGAGGAATAGGTAGAAGAGAAATAGGAAGCTCTTTTGGGTTCCCTATAATTAATGAAGAAACCAATACAACCATGAAAAACATTTCACCCTCTGTCCTTCCAAACTTCTATGGACTTAAAACTGAAGATCCTGAAACCAAACTTCTATGGACTTAAAAATTTTGATCCCGAACTTTCCTATTTTTCATTGAAGTCCTATGTAGAACTTATGACTACTTACAGATGTCAAAAATCTGAAATATTCCTTCAACTTGGAGTGATAAACACTAAAGTGGTTTATGAGTTTGATCAACAGCTCTATTAGGGACATGGGAAGACATGAAACAAGCATTTCTAGAGAGATACTTGGATTATTGTATGCCGGTTAATTATAAGGAAGAAGTGTTCAAGATGTTACAAAAAGAAGATGAAAACTTAGAAGATTTGTTGGAAAGATTTAATTACAACATCAAAAGGGCAAAAATGGAAAACCTAGATCAAGACACCTTAAAAGCTCTTTTGTTGAAAACAATTAGGGATGAATGGTTGGATATCCTTAACAAGATGGGAAAAGGGGATATATCACAAACTCACACACCAATATCTGAGTTATGTATCAACCTTCAAGAGGAAATCTAAAACCTGTGAAAGGTCCAAGAGATCGCATGCTCTGCAAGGGCAAAGGAAGTCCGCTTTATGGCTTGGGGCAGATCAGAAGAGACATGTTTGAGATTTAAACTGATCTTAGGGAGCTCCCTTTTAGCAACAAATTTAGACACCCTTAAGATAAAAAACAAGAAAAATTGGAACTGATGCCTTGGCACCTTTTGTCCCAAATGAGAAGAAACATGCCTGAGAGAGTGTCCTCTAGTGTAAAAGTTGTAGAGACCTGTATTATTTGTTCTCGAAAATATGAGACCAAGAATTGTAGATTGTCCTTCTCGTTCCTCGGCCTCAAAGTCAGTTTTTAGAGGAAATCCTGCGATTCCACAGTTCCCAATTTTGTATCTGGCTACTTCTGGCAGGGACCTCAAACACAAGGATTCCATGATCAAATGTATAATCAACCTCCACCTTGGAATTCTTGGCAGCAACCTTGGCCTCAATTTCAAAATCAATCTCCAGCTTGGGCACAAGGATCATAAAGTCCCTATGGAAGATACTCCCCATACTATCAGTATCCACCATCCTATCCACCATACCCACATTTTTATCCTCAAAATCCTCAACAAAATTTTCCTCAAAATCTTCAACAAAATTTTCAACAAAATCCTCAACAACATCATCAAAACCTACCACATCAAAATCAACCACTTTCATTACCATTCCCTCAAAAATCAAATCAATTTCCTGCTTAACCCATACCAAACCCTAATAATAAAAATCCTTAGAACACATACATGATAGAAGGCCAACAGTTTCCAACTTATTTAATTACTCCTTTAGACCTTAGTGATGTTCAACTTAGGTCTAGAAGAATACTTGAAAAGAGGAAACCTTCTGTGATCATACAAGAACAAGATAACTTCGAGGAAGACTTCTACGGTGAATAAAAGTCTCGAGGGAGACACATCTTTTCAAGACCTAAACACCGAAAAATTAAAGCAAAGATCCCATAATTTCAACTCCCGTATTAGAGAAACCATCCACATCTACTACTATACCTCCCTTTCCGTAAAAGATTACAAATTGATAGAGGTGTAGAAAAATTATGGTGCTCTAATTATGATTTCCCTGGGATAGCCGAAATGTTTGCATTAAAATTCCATTATTACAAGCCATCAAGGAAATTCCAATATTAGCCAAAACAATAAAGGAGTTGAGTATGAAGAAAACAAGAAAAAGAATAAGAGAAACAAAGAAAATCTAACTACAGGAAAAATAGCAGACATTATGATGGGCAAGATTGCCATTCCAAAGTATCTTGACCCAGAAATCCAGCTTGTTAAAATCACATCAATGGAATTGAAATCCAAAACATACTCATTGATTTAGAGCAAAGAATCAATATCATGAGTAGACAAATCATGGATAAATCAAAACTTCCTAATCTTCTCTTTACACCCACATTATTACAATTAGCAGTACGTATCCGTGATCAAACCAGATGGGGTAATAGAAGACATTCCAAAGGTCCCTAGACTTGGGAGCACCCCCGTGATTTCATGATCCTAACTCCCAAGAATAATCTTAGGAGACATCCCTGCTATATTAGGAAGACCTGGTTGGCTATAGCTGATGCTTTTATTAGTTGTAGATCCAAAGGATATGTATATCTCTCGATGGTATTTCAACTAAGAAATTCACTTTATATCCTCCAAATTTGTGACAATTACGTATCTAGATGACACTCAATGGATAGAGGATGAAGAAGATTTATAAACTTCTCTTCACAATTTTAGAAATTAGCATGATAATCAAATTCTCAATACTCTAGAAAACTTTGAATCCTCTCTAGAACACAAACATGAATCATTTCCCAAGAGGGATCCAATATTGAGTTTTTGTCATCAAGACAAGATGTCTCTTCATTCTATGGATAAATTTGGCAGCCTTCTACAAGTGAGATCTTTCTAGGCAAAACTTTGAACATAAATAAGAACCTAGAGAAATCTCAACAAGAAAATTTAGTCAAAGTATTGGCAGAGACACTCTTCTCGCATATGCATGGGAGCACACTCGACATGAAAGGGATAAGCCCCAAGACTCGTACTCATCACATCTATATAGAGGAAAATTGCAAACCAATCAAAACAACCTCAAAGACGGGATGAATCAAAATCTTAGGAGATTGTTAAAGAAGAATTGCAAAAATTGTTAAATGTCAACTTCCATCTATCCCATTTCGTATAGTCAATGGGTTTCTCCTTCGTAATTGTGCCAAAGAAAATGGTAAATGGAGGGTATGTATTGACTACCGAACTAAACAAAGTCGCTTCTTAAAGACCATTTTCCTTACCTTTCATAGATCAAGTGTTAGATACATTAGCCGGCAAAAAGTACTTCATTCCTAGATGGGTTTAGTGGTTAGCAATCAAATCCAAGTAGCACTTGAAGATCAAGACAAAACCACATTTACCCGTCTCTCGGGGTACTTATGCTTACCGAGTATTGCCATTTGGATTATGCAATGCACCCCAACATTCCAAAGGGCGATTAGGAATTTTTCAGATCTAATACATGATTGTGTAGAGGTATACATGGATGATTTCACAAACTATGGAAACACATTTGAAGAAGCTTTAGAAAACTTGGAAAAAGTCTTAAAGAGATGTCAAGAAGAAACCTTTTCACTTAGTCATGAAAATGTTCCATGATGTTTACTCAAGGTATTTTGTTTTAGGGCATCACATTTAGGGGGATGGGATTAGAGTTGATGAGTCAAAAGTTGAAGTCATCTCTAACTTATCTATTCCAATTTGTCAAAAAGATGTTAGGAGTTTTCAGATTCACAGGATATTATCTGAGATTTATAGAAAACTTCACAAAGATAAGATCTCCACTCTTCAAATTACTTACCAAATATTGTGAATTCATGGAATTCTCTCGATTGCCGCTAGCCTTTGAGACCAAAACCAAAATTTCAAGCACCTATATTAAGGGGACCTAACTAGAAGTTACCTTTCATATCTCAACAAGATGCTTTCGATACAACTCTAGGAGCATTATTGGGACAAAAATATTTGATTCCTTATGCCATCTATTATACCAAGAAAATTCTGACTCCCCGCAGAGTTAAAATATACCTAAATCAAAAACGTTTTAGCTATTGTTCATGCCATAAACAAATTCACACTATATACTGTGCTATGAAACTTTTGTTCACACCGATCATTCTCGCAATTAGATACTTAATGAACAAATCAATTACTAATGGCAGAGTCATAAGATGGTTATTGCTCTTACAAGAATTCAACATTACCATTCTAGATAGGTCTGGGAAAACAAAACAATTTAGTTGATTTCCTATCTAGACTCCAAAATATCAAATATGACACTCAAATTGAAGATCAATTTCGATGAATATATTTTTGCAATTTCTACTCAAACTCCTTGTTTTACTGATATTGCTAATTATTTATTTTCGTGGAAATTTCTTCAATAATGAATGCAAGAGATAAAGAAAATCATTTATGACAAGGTAAAATATTCATGGGTTGCTAATGAGTTGTACAAGACAGGTCCACATTTGATCATTAGGAGATGTGTTCGTGAAGATGAGATGCCCGAGATTCTCAAACCATGTCATGATGAACTCTGTGGTGACACTTTGTCGATAAGCGGACAACCTATAAGATCCTTAATTTAGGATATTATTGGCCATCCTTGTTTAAAGATGCTAAGGAGTATGTCAAAAGGTGTGACAAATACAAAGGGTAGCGAAACCTTCTCCTTTAGGTGAGATGCCATTACAACCTCGTGTACATATCAACCTTTTTGAAAAATGGGCTTTGGATTTTGTAGGACATATTAGTCCTCCACCAAGACAAAAGAGATATATATTAGTTTGCACTGATTATGTTACTAAATGGGTAGAAGCCAAGCCATTACTTGTTGCTAATGAAGACCGTAGTTACTTTTCTTTTTGAGGATATTTTTACTGCTTTGGTGTCCCAAGGGAAATTGTTACGTATCAAGAGCCTAATTTACATCAAGGCTAGTGGAACAAATGATGGAGAGATACAAAATCATGCATAGAAAATCTACTCCTTATCATCCACAAGCAAATGGTCAAGTGGAATCTGTTAGCCACCTATATTTTTTCAATTATATCAGCTGGAGGCTAAATTTTCTTTGCAGCCTTCAAGAAACAAATTCAGGCCTAAAATTGTTGGTACCTGAAGTCTGCTGGTAAGATCACAAACTGCTGGTTGGTTCTTCATACTTTTCCTTCTCCCCAGCCTCTGATTCCCCAAGAAAATCCAAGTCCAGTATTGCTGCATCCTCCTCCTTTTTCCCCTCCCTTTCCTCCATTCTTTACCTTCATCCTCCAATTGCCTTTTCTTCATAAAAATCCCACTAAATCATGTATTAGCCCTTATTCCTCCATTAATTTATTTTTCCCAAGGTTAAAAACCCACTTTTTGATCTATCGGAACCTTTCCCCTTTTTCAAAAATCATTGAAAAACATATAAAAGCGCATATTTCCGTGTGCCAAGCTTTAGCCCCTCGGCTAAGCCCCTGCCTTTTCTCCACCCATATGCCCCGACGCCAGAACCGTGAGCTAAGTCCGCCGGGCGCTTAAACACTTGGAATTTACTTATTACCCGAAAACATTGAAAAACCTTTGTTAAACGCAAAATCGGGTTTTATTTTATTTTCCATAAAGTTCCCCGCCAAAGAAATTACATTAAAACTCGACCGTTAATCTGTCCCACGGATCAACGGTGCGGAGTGTACCCCGTACCCTGGTGGACCCCCCCCCTTGTCTCCCGCAACCGTCTCCAAAACCACGGTTTCGTCCCGCACCACTTAACGCTGGATGGTAGTTTTTCCCATCGGCCAGCGATTCCACGCGCTGGCCGACACGTGTCCTCCACCTCGCTCCCAAAACCGCCGTCGACCAACGTTACCCGCGCGTTAAACTTCATCCTGTGGCCCCGCAGCGGGATCCCCCCTCACCGTCGGATCTGGGCCCTCCCATTCGACGGTTGGTAATCACCATTTCCACTCGATCCTTAACGAACTCGCCCGCCTGTTAAAATCTCCCTCGACGCGTTCGAAAGTCGATCCCCACCGTCAATCTCCGTAGATCGACGGCTCTCTTTTGTTCTCCCGATTCCGTCGCACGGTCCATCTTTTCCTCCGTTGACTGTTCAAAACACCCCCGACCATTGATCGCCATACGATCAACGGCCCTGATCGCTCCTTTCTCCCGCACGCCTTCCGATGCAGTCTATCCATATAACGCAGGATTTTCTCATTTTTCTCGTATTTTGCAGGGAAAAGTCGTTTGTTCGTGTTTGAAACAGGGTTCTCAGGCTTGGAGGGTGACGATCCTCTATGTCTCAATCTCTCTGTAGAAATCACCTACAAGGTCAGTTTTCACGTTTCATCGGTGTCTTTAACGGCATTGATGCGTTTTTCTTATCTGCACAGCCCTACATAACAAAGAATACCGGCGAATCGACGCAAGGAAAGGATGTCCGATTTTGAAGACAGAATGAACCAGAGCAACAGTTTTATGAATAAATTGGCGGGGATTACGGCTAAGACGGTTATCAAAAGCCTAATCCCTGGCTTCGAACACAGATTAAAGCAAAACCTAAAAGTGTTCATCAGACATTGCCTCCACCGCCATACTTTGAGGCAAATTGATTCCTCAACCACCACAGTGCCACCTATTGCCTCAGAATGCTCAATCAGAGGATGAATTTATTGAACAAATCAGATATTATGCCTCGGAACAACGAAAGAAGTTATTACTGCACCAGATTTAATGACGGAATGTTTGCAGAGTAACCCTAACAGTACGCCGAGCCTCAAAGGTCAACACAAGCTCCCTTCGAGCTTACTTCATTAGTGTAAACACATTAATGCAATGTAACACCTATAGAATTTCTTCATCAAGCCTCACGGGGTCAGGAAGACATTAATTCTGCATTGATTGTATTCGAGATCTTTTCATTAGATCTCACCTCCTCATCCTTCTATAAATACTTCAATAGAAGATAAGTGAGGGGTTGGTTTTTGTTGGATTAGTTGGTTGTCAATGTAATTGCTGAAGCGCTGTAGCTGTTTCTGAGTGGAAAACTCTTGACTGTAAATAGTGTTTTCATGGGCTCTTGGAGCTCTGCTTGTAACTGATAGATTAGTTTGTGAAAAGAGATGGATTAAAACATTGGATTTGAAGATTGTAACCGGTTTGAAGCAATCAATACAAGCTGATTTATGGGATCCTGGTCTATGCTGATGGTGATGTTATTCTCACTGTAACTTGTCATTTTATTTCTGTTTTCAATTTGTTTCATTTTCCACTATAAAGAACAGTTTAAACAGTGTTAGAGTTTGCTGTATATCAGTGACCTTCTCTGGCTGAAAAATCTTTATCCCAATGTTTTCTTCTTACTGTGTTATTTAGAAATGATTTAATTCGGTCTAAGTACAGAGATGCTGGCATTCCCTCATCTTTTCGTCACTGCTGAATGTTATTTTTAAATGTTACTTTCATATATGTTGTGTGAGGAATGAATTGAGGAAATCAAAGGTTAGCCCTGAGTCCCTTTCTTGTTTGCTCAACTATTTGTCTGTTTCCCTTAGGATGTGTCAAAAGCTGACTAGTTTCAAAGTACTTATCAGATCTTGGGCCATTCTGTGTTATCTCGGTGATTCTCTTGGAAGTAACTAAGTAAAGAAGAACTAAGATGAGCGGAAAGGTGAGCCCTGCCCGCTAGTTTCTACTCCAAAGGTTGCCTTCAAGTTTCCCTTCGTTTTTAATCCGTGTTCTATCAGAAGTGTATCAAAGGCTGGATAGTTTCAAAGTACTTACCAGATCCTAGTTTGCTTCTATGTTTTTCTTAAGTGCCTGGTCAAAGGCTGGCTAGTTTCAAAGTACTTACCAGATCCTGGGCTGCTCTTTGTTCTGCATCTGTTATTTCCCTTTCTTTTTGTATCACCCCATTCCATAAATCAAACTTTAAAGAGATCCTTAGGCATAGATGACTTGCCCCATAGATTACTCTTGAACCTGAATGTTTCAATTAAATTCTCTTATGACTCCATAGCCCAATGGATTGAAAACTTGCCATCATCTTTCTTTATAATCAAAGCTTACCCTGTTTTCTTGCAACTTCTCACCTTTGAACCTATTTGCATATAGATCTTTCCGCCTCAGACAACAACTATGTTCAACCATCCGAGAAAACCAAACAAAACCCTTGGCCTTCATAACTAGCCTAATATCATCACACTAAAAACTTCAAAGACAATATCCATCTTTGTATATATTGGAGAGATCCCTCTCCGGATTCAGGAGGGCTAGATCCTAGAATCCCAAAGTTGGTTGAAATGATGTTAACTCTGTAATCGGACTTTTGCCAATCTTGCTTGTTACAGAGACCTAACATTTCTGGCGACTCCACTGGGGACTCCTCACCCAGAATCTTCATATAACACCTTGAAAGTCATAAGCAGCCTTTCCAAGCACTACCGAGAAAATGGTAATTAAGATAAAGATCATTTGAATCAGTGACAAACTAGGTCAACCCTAGGATTCTTGTAAGTTTTTATCTAACCTTGGAAAATCAGCTAGCTTAGCCACAAGGATAGACTGTCTTTGTTTCATAACCGTAGCTAAGTTTTGAGGCAAAGTTAGGACATTCTGTTAAAAAAAAAAACCACAAATATAAACAATTCAGAAAATACCAAAAACATTTCAGATTGGTAGTAAAACACTAGTTTTGATATCTTGTATACGTCTTTGATGTGTTTTACCCTATGCTCTTAGACAGAGTCTGGAAAGGGCCAGGTAGCCTCTGGATCTCATCCTCTTTTAGGGGTGACATATCTGGTGAATGCCCTCCCAGTCAATCTCTGGTTAGAGTTTGTTGTGTTTTGAGATATCCTTGAAAAGGAATGTTTCACAAACACTGTGGTGGACAGTGTACTCCTTTGAAAACTCTCTGAACCTTCCACCTGGCGACTCCACCGTCCTGAACAGACCTTAAGACTCCACTGGGAAGAACCTTTATTGTTATAAAATCATTCAAACTCTGTTAGAAGACTGTAGGTTCTGAATTGAGAAAACAAATTAGTTAACCATCTAAAGATTGTCATATCTGGTTGAACTTTTCTTGTTTAGTTGGGTCTAAACATATAAAAGCTGTGGCTCCTAAAAATATTCACACTAGAGCCCATCCTGACCCAGATCCTCCTGAGATAGTTGATAACCCAGAAAGAATTCTTAGGAAGTCTCCTAGGATACAATCTTCAACTACTTTCAGACGACCCCTAAGAGCCAATTCAGTCCCTGAAAACCTTTCAGCTCTTCATGAATCACAAATTTACTTATTAAACCCATTCAGAACTAGGTCATTTGGTGATTTGGATCAGTTAGATTCCGAGCTTACACTTTCATCTCCCGAAACAGGTGAAACTCTTGAGAATAGAGAAGCAACACCTCCTGATTTATATTTCTTACATAATCTAGGTGTCTCTCATCCGAGATCAGCTCAGAGATCTACTGTTGTTCCATCCACTTCTGTTCACCCTTCATCCACTGTTCAAACCACTCCACTTCAACCCACACCTCCTCTTGTAAATCCACCCCCACCACATATCATGGCAGCATGGTATGCTCCCTTAGTCCTTCCTGTACCATTAGTCAATCTTCCACAAGATTATCAGTCCAAAATTCCATTGTATGATGCTAATAATACCATAACAGCATCTCAACATGTGGACAAGATGAATGACTACTTTGACAGAAATGAAATTGATAATGAATCTGTCAAAATCAGATTGTTTGCTCAAAGTTTGGGGGGAGATGTGAGAAAATGGTTTAAAGGTTTAACCCCCCATAGTATCAACGACCTTCAAGCCTTCCATCAAACGTTTTTAAACAAATGGGAAGTAAGGAAAAAACCTCTCCAAGTCCTGGCCGACTATAACAATCTCCATAGGAACCCTGGGGAAAGTGTACAAGCTTATTGTACCAGATTCAACAGTGTGTATAATGCACTTTCCCCCGAACTGAAACCCCCTCAGGGATCAGCCTTAAACAAATTCCCTGAAGGGTTTGATCCAGACATGACATATTCACTCAGAGAAAGAGTCTTTGCAACCCTTGAAGATATGCAAAGAGGTGCTCTTTCTGTGGAGGTGAACCTTATGGAGAAGAGAGCGAGGATGAAAGCTGAAAAGAGAGTATCTTTTAGAGAGGAATCCACCCCTTCTACTTCAAGCTCAAAGATGGAAAGAATGATGGAAGAAATGATGAATAAAATGAGCATTCTAGAGAGAGCACAAGCAAGTCTAAATCAAAATGCTCCTCAAAACAGGAACCAAAACCAGAATCAGAATCTTAGAAGAAATCAGCCTCCAAACAGACCCAGGGAAGATGATCAGCAGGTCATTCCTCCCTTTCATCAGAACTTTTTAAGTGAGGTTGAACAAACAGATCAAATAACAGAGGAGGATGATATAAACTTATTTGGGGTAGATGATGATGACTTTGAGGTTCATTATGATGAAAAACAAGGTCTTTATACGCCTTATGATGACAGAAGAGATGATAATCAGAATTACTATCAAAATATGGAAAACGCTGTCATAGAGCCTCTAAGGGAATATGAACTCAGAAGTAGATCTAATCAACAAATCCCCAACAATAAAACCTCTGACAAACCTTCTTTAACCATCACTGCAACCAAGTCTAAAACAATCAAACAAAAGGACAAAATGGTGGCTGTTGATTCTGGTAATGGTAAAGAGAAAGACACTCAAAATATCGAAAAACAGAGTGCAAACATTAGTAGTACTAGCACATCGGTTAGTACTCCTGCGAAAAAAACTGTTTTAACTGTAGATAAGCCAAATCAGCAAGCTGTTATTGCTGATAGAGTAGCAGTGAACAAGGCCGAAACCAACATTTTAAAGAGTCAAAACCTTTTTAGCCTAGAACAGGAAATCTCAAAGATCAAAATCTCTGTTCCTCTGACTGAGTTAGCTGCCCAACATGTATATAGATCGAAAATTTTGAAGGCTTTAAACTTAGAAGATAACGAAGATACTCTCAATCTTAGTGATGACCAACCAGAGCTTATTTTTGGTCCAAAGATTGAAGGAAAGTTCCAAGAAGGTCCTGTCCCTCCCTTTTATGTAAGATTAAACATTCATGAAAAAATTCTCCATAATGCTATGCATGACTCAGGTGCTTCCCATAATTTAATGCCAAAAGCTGTAATGGAAGGCCTGGGTCTTGAAATTACCAGACCTTATAAAGCTCTGTACTCTTTTGACTCAAGCAGAGTTAAGTGTCTAGGATTGATTAAAGACCTCTGTGTTAATTTAGCCCAGATTCCAGCCAAATGTTTAGTCATGGATGTTGTTGTGGCTGATGTCCCCCCAAAGTATGGAATGCTTTTATCAAGGTCTTGGGGGGCTAAGTTACAGGGGACCATGCAAATGGACATGACCTATGCAACTATCCCTGTTTTCAATCAAACTAGGAAGCTTTATAGGGAATCCCACATGCAGCACACAGTAACAAGTCAGGATCGGCCTCAAAACTCCCCTCTCTATGCTATAAACACGAGCCTTGATTCTTTTATCATGTTTAATAATGAAGCACTCACAGAACAAATTATTTCAACAGAATCCATGGCCGAGATGAAAGAGGAGGAAAACAACGCTGAAGTGCCGAAACAGTCTATTGTGTCTGAAGATCCTAGCAAACTTAACACAGGTCTCGAACTGCAAGTCATGAATCCTCTGAACTTAAAACTTGACAGTCAGAAAGACAGTCCTCAACTTGATGAGAAACTTGAGGAATCAAATGATACAACGTCCATTTACCAAACTGAAAATCTGCCTCTCTGGACTATGTATTTTGATGGGTCATGCACCAAAACAAATGCTGGTGCAGGTGTTTGGATCACTAACACTGAAAATAATCATACAAAATGTATCTCATGCAAATTAAACTTTCAGTGTTCCAACAACATAGCAGAATATGAATCCCTTCTCTTAGGCTTGCATCTTTTGAAAAAACTAGGTGCCAAGAGAATCGATGTTTATGGAGATTCTGAATTAATCATTAGGCAAGTTAATGGGGAGTATAATGCAAATCACCCAAGACTTAGGGCCTATAGGAATGATGTCATTGATCTTTTGAAAACATTTGAAGAGTCCTCTCTATCTTTTGTCCCAAGAAAAAGAAATATTGCAGCCCATAATTTAGCCTTTGCTGCTAGAACGTGCCCGATGCTGTATGATGACACCTCTCAGATAAAATTCAGACCAGCTATCCCAGATAACAAGAAATATTGGCAGGTATTTGATGGAGATAAACAAATAGAAGACTTCATGCAATTCAGAAATGAGTTCGAACCCCATAGTTCAGATTCAGACTATGACACAGACTGCAGTGAAGAAAATTTTCTTGGTGAAGAAGAACCATCTCCACAGCTGGTAGATATAAACCTTCAGACTATCACATCTACACATCAAACAGAGTTAAGTTCGAAACCTGAAACAGAAGAAATGGAAACTCTGCATTCTAGTACTGATAGTCTGCCCAAGGTTTTGGCCCCTCTAGAAGAACTGTTTGATTTTGATGATGTGGCCAACAAACCAAAACTGGAACCTGTGGAAACTGAAGTGGAGGAATGTAATATAGGCAGTGAGGAAAAACTGAGATTGATTAAACTGTCTAAAACTTTACCAGCTCATATTAAACTCAAATATTTAGAGCTGTTTAAGGAATTTTCCGATGTTTTTGCATGGAGTTATGAAGATCTTAAATCCTATGACACTGAAATAATACAGCACAAAATCCCTCTTAAAGAAAACCAAAAACCATTCAAACAAAAACTGCGCAGAATCAACCCTGTCCAGTTGCCATTGGTTAAGAAGGAAATTATGAAGATGCATGATGTTGGCATTATTGTCCCTATTAGATATTCTGAGTGGGTATCTAATCTGGTGTCAGTTAGGAAAAAGACTGGAGAAATCAGGCTTTGTATAGACTTCAGGAATTTAAACAAAGCTTCATTGGAAGACAACTACCCTTTACCCAAGATGGATCATATTTTGCAAAGGGTGGTGGGGTCTAAAAGAATTTCTTTGCTGGATGGCTATTCAGGGTATAATCAAGTCCTAGTCCACCCTGATGATCAATTAAAGACAACTTTTACTACACCTTGGGGCACTTTCATGTATGTGAAAATGCCTTTTGGTTTAATGAATGCTAGAGCAACCTTTCAGAGAGCCATGGACATAGCATTCTCGGAAGAATTAGGCTTCTTCATCATTATCTATCTTGATGATGTAACTGTGTTTTCAAAAACAGATGAAGAACACTTAGAACATTTGAGGAAATTTTTCGAGAAGTGCAGAAGGTTTGGGATTTCTTTGAACCCCAAGAAGACTCTATTTGGCCTCCAAGAAGGTAAGCTCCTTGGACATATAATTTTCGAGCAGGGAATAAAGATAGATCCCATGAGGATTGAGGCCATATTGCAAATCTCTCATCCTCGAAATATCAAAGAGTTGCAGTCTTTCATAGGGAAGATTAACTTTTTGAGAAGGTTCATCCCCAACTTGGCTGAGCTCCTTAGAAATATCACAAACATGTTGAAGAAGGAGCAAGGGGTAAAATGGACCTCAGAAGCAAAGACATCCTTTGAGCTGGTGAAACAAGCGTTAACCAAAACACCGGTTCTCATAAGTCCTGATTTTTCGAAAGATTTTTATATCTTCTCATTTGCATCAGAACATACTATAGCTGCTGTCCTTCTATAGAAAAATCCACAAGGACAAGAGCAGCCCATTGCATTCTTTAGCAAGGCATTGAGGGATGCCCCTTTGAGGTATAACATTATGGAAAAACAGGCTTTTGCTTTGGTAAAAGCTTTAAAGGACTTCAGGGTATACATCCTTCACTCACACATCATTGCCTTTGTTCCAAATTCGGTTGTAAAAGACATTCTAACCCAGGATCCAGATGGTAAGAGAGGTAAGTGGATTGCTGTTATTCTTGAATATGATTTAGAGATTAAACCCACTAAGCTTATCAAAGGTCAGGGTCTAGCTAAATTAATGGCTGAATCAAATTGTGAAGTTCTTGATATTAATATGATTAATGCTCTGGATGACCAAGAAGAATTTTCAACTTCCATTATTGAAGATCATTTTGCGAATTCTCCTTGGTATACTGATATTGTTTATGTTTTGCTTAATTTAAACACACCTCCTGGTTTATCCAAAACAAAGGCAAGATTCCTAAAGTTAAAAGCTGTAAACTATTGCATTATTGATAAATGTCTTTATTGGAAAAATGCTAGTGGTCTATTGCTTAAATGTTTGCCTGAGTTTGATGCAGAAAAGATTAAACAGGAATTCCATGAAGGAGAGTGTGGAGGCCATTTGTACTGGAAGTCAACAGCCAACAAAATTTTGAGGGTTGGTTTCTATTGGCCTACTCTTTTTCCTGATGTACACAAACTTACAACCACTTGCCATAAATGCCAATTGTTCGAAGGCAAGAGAAAATTACTACCCCTTCCTCTGCATCCAATTACTGTTGAAGCCCCTTTTCAACAGTGGGGACTTGACTTCATAGGAGAAATCCACCCATCATCTTCTGCTCAACACCGGTGGATCCTTACTGCCACAGACTATTTCACTAAATGGATAGAAGCCATTCCTTGTAGACAGGCCAATGATTCAGTTATCATTAAATTCATAGAAACCAATATCCTTTCCAGATTTGGCTGTCCTACCAAGATCATTACAGATAATGCAGCAGCATTTGGATCAAAGAGAATGGTAGAATTCTGTCACAAATACCAGATAGCATTGGGGCACTCCACAGCCTATTACCCTCAAGGTAACGGACTTGCAGAGTCTTCCAACAAAAGCTTAGTGAACATAATAAAGAAACTGTTGGAAGGAAACAAGAAGTCTTGGCACACGAAGCTGATTCATGCACTTTGGGCTGACAGATTGACATTGAAGAAATCCATTGGTATGTCGCCTTTCCAGCTTGTGTACGGTACAGATGCAATTTTTCCTAACAGCCTTGGTGTATCAGTTATGAAGTTAATTCAAGAGCTCCAAACTGAATAAAATGACATAATCAGAAGAATAAATCAAACCATTCATCTTCAACAAACCAGGGAGGAAGTGTACAACAAAGCATTGCAGAAGCAAGACAATATCAAGAAGATATTTGACAGAAGAACAAAGGCCAGCAATTTCAAAATTGGGGACAAAGTTTTAAAGTGGGACTCAAAGAGGGAAGACAAGGGAAAGCATGGTAAATTTGACAATCTGTGGCTTGGCCCTTACTCCATTCATTCAGTTGCTGGAAACAATGCATTCTTCTTACAAGAACTGAATGGAACATAATTGTTTGGGGGTCCTGTCAATGGCAGGATGCTTAAGCATTACCTGTCTTAAATTATTTCATGTTTGAAGCCTTTTTACCTTTTTTTTGCCGCTGTAAATGTTTCATCCACCATTGCATTTAAAGTTATGAAAAATCAAAAAATACAAAAACAAAGAAAGAAAGAAAAGAGGGCAGAAATGAAAAACAAGAAAGGCAAAGCCCCATGCCAAAAAAGAGAAATGAATCTGAAAGTGTGCAAGCTTAAATGCCACTCCTTGAAACACACTTCTAATTGGTCAAACTGTTTAATCTTGACTAATTAGCTTTCAATTTTCTGCTGATAGGGTAGCAAATTTGATTTTCCAAACTGTTTAATCTTGGCTTATCAGTAGATAGAGTAGGGTAGAAATTAAGGCTCAAACAAACTCAAAATCTGAACCAAAGTTTCCAAAGAAATGACTCAAAGATACTCTATTTTTTGAGTCAAGGAAAAGACCTGGTTCTAATTCGCTCAAAACTTGAACCAGAGGAAATATAAAGATAGCTCACTGAAAGGAAAAAAAAACTGAGCTGTAAAGATAAGAGAAGGCCATAATGAAAACTTTTCAGATCTTAAGCCTTCTGTTTTGATTTAGAATTTTCTGCAAATAATAATCTATGTGCAACTTGTCTTTATGCCATAGATCATAGCAAGTCAAACAGTTCAATCTTGACTTGACTATTTTTAAAATTTCTGTTGTAGAATTTAGAGAATAAAAGTTTGTTGGACTGTTTAATCCCAACAAACAGTAGAATAGGTAGAGGAATATCTGAACTCAACTGTTTAATCTGAGTTCAGGGAGAAATAAGGGGTAGAAGTAGATTAGATTTCCTGTTTTCAAAAGAATAAAAAGTTGTGTAAAGAGTTTGCCAATCCAAGTGCACTTTGATGAAGAAAAAATGTTAGATCAGTAGGATTGGGGTAGGTAGAAGTTGTATTGATGAAATTCGTCTCTCTTTCATAACTGACATGATTTTTGTCTAGAAGAAGCAAGAGCAAGTGATGGGTCAGACACCAGTCAGCATCCCAGAGAAATCAAGTCTGAATTCTTGATGCCTTCAGGAAGGCACCATCCCCAAGTGGAGCCACTGTTAGCCACCTATATTTTTCAATTATATCAGCTGGTGGCTAAATTTTCTTTGCAGCCTTCAAGAAACAAATTTAGGCCTAAAATTGTTGGTACTTGAAGTCTGTTGGTAAGATTCTAAACTACTGGTTGGTTCTACATACTCTTCCTCCTCTCTGCCTCTGATGTTCCATGAAAATCCTAATCAAATATTGCTGCATTCTCCTCCTTTTTCCTCTCCCCTTCTTCCATCTTTCCTTCATTTCTTCAAGTCTCCTTTCATCCATAAAAAACCCCATCAAACCCTTTTATATTCCTTACCCCTCCAATAATCTCATTTCCTAAGGTTAAAAACTCACTTTTTGACCTATCGGAACCTTTCTCCTTTTGCAAAAATCAGTAAAAAACCATAGAAAAACATACGTTTCTATGCGTTAGGTGTTAGCCCCTCAGGCTAAGCCCCTTTCCGTTTCTTCCTCCATATGCCCCGACGCCAGAACCGCGAGCTAAGTCCGCCGGGCGCTTAAATACTTGGAATTTATTTATTACCCGAAAACATTGAAAACCTTTGTAAAACGCAAAGTCGGGTTTATTTTATTTTTCCGCCAAAGAAATTCATATTGAAACTCGACCGTCGATCTGTCCCACAGATCAACGGTGCGGAGTGATTCTTCACCTGGTGGACCCCCCTTCTTCCCCCGCATACGTTTCTAAAACCATGGTGTGGATCCCGCACCATCCTCCCTTGAAAATCGGTTTTATCCCATCGGCCAGCGATTCCACACGCTGGCCGACGCGTGTTCGCCACTTCATTCCAAAACCGCCGTGCCATGTCTATTTCCCGCGCGTTAAACCTCGTCCTATGGCCCCGCAGCGGGATTCACCCCCGCCGTCGGATCTGGTCCCTCCCATCCGACGGTCCCTGATCGCCTTTCCCGCTCACTCTTTAACGAACTTACCCGTTGATTAAATCTTCCCCAGTGCATTCAAGAGCCGATCCCCACCGTCGATCTCCGTAGATCGACGGCTCTCATTTGTTCTCCCGATTCCGTCGCACGGTCCATCTTTTCCTTCGTTGACTGTTCAAAACACCCCCGACCGTTGATCGCCACACGATCAACGGCTCTGATCGCTCAATTTTCCCGCACGCCCTCCGATGCAGTCTATCCATATAACACAGGATTTCCTCATTTTTCTTGTATTTTGCAGGTTTTAAGGTTTTTTCTTCGTATTCTATGAAAATCTAAAGGATGAGAGTGACAACTCCAGTCCTTCCGATTAATCCAGGGAATCGATCATACGGTGAAGAACAATGATATCAACAAGGTTTCATGAGCCTTGGTTGTCGCACATCCCTGTAAAGCTTGAAGAATGCCGTCGATATCAGAGCAGAGAAAGAGTATCAGATTTTGAAGACGGAGTGAACCAGAGCAGCAGTTTTATGAGTAAATTGACGGGGATTACGACTAAGACAGTTATCAAAAGCCTAATCCCCGGCTTCGAACACAGATTAAAGCAAAACCTAAAAGTGTTCGTCAGACATTGCCTCCACCGCCATACTTTGAGGCAAATTGATTCCTCAACCACCGCAGTGCCACCTATTGCCTCAGAATGCTCAATAAGAGGATGAATTTATTGAACGAGATCAGATATTATGCCTCGGAACAACCAAGAAGTTATTACTGCACCAGATTTCAATGACAGAATGTTTGCATAGTAACCCTAACAGTACGCAGAGCCTCAAAGGTAAACACAAGCTCTCTTCAAGCTTACTTCATTAGTATAAACACATTAATGCAATGTAACACCTGTAGAATTTCTTCATCGAGCCTCACGGGGTCAGGAAGACATTAATTCTGAATTAATTGTATTTGAGATCTTTTTATTAGATCTCACCTCCTCATCCTTCTATAAATGCTCCAGAAGAAGATGAGTGAGGGGTTGGATTATTTGGTTGTCAATGTAATTGCTGAAGCACGGTAGCTGTTTCTGAGTGGAAAACTCTTGACTGTAAATAGTGGTTTCATGGGCCCTTGGAGCTCTGCTTGTAACAGATAGGTTAGGTTGTGAAGAGAGATGGATTAAAACATTGGATTTGAAGATTGTAACCGGTTTGAAGCAATCAATACAAGCTGATTTATGGGATCCTGCCCAGTCAAGGGGATACACTTCCCTTAACGAATTTGTCATTTTTATTTCTGTTTTCAATTTGTTACATTTTCCACTATAAAGAACAGTTTAAACAGTGTTAGAGTTTGATGTACACCAGTGACCTTCTCTGGCTGAAAAATCTTTATCCCAATGTTTTCTTCTCATTGTCTTATTTAGAAATGATTTAATTCAATCTAAGAACAGAGATGCTGGCGTTCCCTCATCTTATCGTCACTGCTGAATGTTATTTTTAAATGTTATTTTCATATATGTTGTGTAAGGAATGAATTGAGGAAATCAAAGGTTAGCCCTGAGTCCCTTTCTTGTTTGCTCAACTATTTGTCTGTTTCCCTTAGGATGTGTCAAAAGCTGACTAGTTTCAAAGTACTTATCAGATCTTGGGCCATTCTGTGTTATCTTGGTGATTGTCTTGTGAGTAACTAAGTAAAGAAGAACTAAGATGAGGAGAAAGGTGAGCCCTGCCCGCTAGTTTCTGCTCCAAAGGTTGCCTTCAAGTTTCTCTTTGTTTTTAATTTGTTTTCTATCAGAAGTGTATCAAAGGCTGGCTAGTTTCAAAGTACTTACCAGATCCTAGTTTTCTTCTATGTTTTTCTTAAGTGCCTGGTCAAAGGCTGGCTAGTTTCAAAGTACTTACCAGATCCTGGGCTGCTCTTTGTTCTGCATCTGTTAATTCCCTTTCCTTTTGTATCACCCCATTCCATAAATCAAACTTCAAAGAGATCCTTAGGCCTAGATGACTTTCCCCATAGATTACTCTTGAACCTAGATGTTTCAATTAAATTCTCTTATGACTCCATAGCCCAATGGATTGAAAACTTGCCATCATCTTTCTTTAGAATCAAAGCTTATTTTGTTCACTTGCAACTTCTCACCTTTGAACCTATTTGCATATAGATCTTTCCATCTCAGACAGCAACTATGTTCAACCATCTGAGAAAACCAAACAAAACCCTTGGCCTTAATAACTAGCCTAATATCATTACCCTAAACTTCAAAGACAATATCCATATTTGTATATATTGGAGAGATCCCTCTACGGATTCAGGAGGGCTAGATCCTAGAATCCCAAAGTTGGTTGAAATGATGTTAACTCTGTAATCGGACTTTTGCCAATCTTGCTTGTTACAGAGACCTAACAGAATCTACTAATAAGGTCATTGAAGGAATCCTAACAAAGACTTTTCATTTACATAGAAGAGATTGGGTAGATAGGCTTCCTGAAGCCTTGTGGGCCTATAGAACTACATGGAGAAGCACAACAGGTCATACTCCTTATGAACTTGTTTATGGAAAGCAAGTTTTGTTTCCCATAGAGTTCCAGATTCAAACTTTCAAAATGTCAGTTCAGCTAGGACTTGATCTAACAGAGGCACAAAAGCACAGATTGGAGCAGATTAATGAATTGGATGAGATCAGACAAGATGCAGTTCAGAAAACAAGTATAGTCCAATAATAAAGACTAATGGCATGATGAAGAACATCAAAGAGAAGAGAAATCAAAGAAGGTGGATCGGGTTTCTTGTTTGATTCAAAATTCAAGGATTTTCAAGGTAATTTCAAACACATTAATGGGCTATGAACGGGTTAGAAATTTTTGACAATGGAGCAAAGAAAAATCAGGAAAATAGATGAAGAAGAGGTCACTTTTCTTGTGAATGGTCATAGATTGAAGCTATATCACAAACCACACTCAAGAGAAGAATTTGTCAAGAAGTTTCAGGAAAATAGTGATGTGAAGTTAATGAAGAAGAATCTTTCGATGTGAAGTTAATGAAGAAGAATCTTTCTTCTTCATCAACTTGATTGAATTTTCTGAAGCATTTCTTTTGAAAAAAAAATAATAATAAATAAATAAATAAATAAATAAAAAATAAGGTATAAACATGAAAACCAATCATTGATTGGCATGTTTATACAGAAAAGATAGGGTGAAAATCAGAGTCTTTCTGACACTCTAACTTTTCCCATTTTGTTTTTGCAAGCAGCTGTTACAAAATCATAAGTTCAGATCCATTGTACTTATGATCCATCTCATTTTATTTCATTCCATTCACTTATCCATCCATACTCCATTTCATTCATTCATTCATACTTCAATTCATTCCATATATCATTCATCTCATTCCATACTTCATCCACCTCATTTCCATGTCAAAATTTAAAGTTTGATGTCTTGCTGCAAATGAATAACACATGTCATGGATTGTAGGCCATTTCTTATATTCTTCCACTCCATTTCATAAATTGAATCCATTCCATTTCATCATCCACTTCATACATATCATGTCTCATCATCCATCTTCATTCATGCCATATAACATTTCACTTATTTTCCAAATCACTCAATTCCATGGTTAAAATGCTCTACAAGTACATTCTGCAGCTGATCAGACTTTCCGCAGCCAGACAGTCATTCCTCAGCTACAGATCCTGAAGGCACTAATAACCAGACATTTGAATTGCAACAAAATGGTCCAGTATATCCATAAACAAGCAAAATTAAGAGGAATTATGAGGACTCACAAAATAATGGTTTCCAGAGGAGAACCAAGTATATGAAGACCACAAAAAGCAGATGAAAAGCAAAGGTAAAATTTTTTGATTATAATGGCATATCATAAACTTTAGTATAGTTTTAGTTATGAATGATTCGAAAAAGTTGTTTTGATTATTTTTATTGATCATGTCAAATATACCCTCCACAAACTTTGGATAAAAATCTCTCATTTCAAATTCTATACCCGACCATCATTTAAGCGGTTAAAAAGGCTGAAGTGTTTGATTTCCTCACGTCACCCAGCCAAATCATTTAATGATGATTTTTTTTATTTTTTTTATTTTTTTTTTAATTTTTTTTTTAATTTTTTTATTTATTTATTTTTTTTTATTTTTTTTTCCGTTGTAAAAAAATCTCCGCAGTCTTTTCACTCATTGATTTTTTTTCTTCACCTCACTTCATTAACTCATTCCGTAACTACCTCCATCACTCCATTCCGTAGCCAGCCCTTCATCATTTCATTCCGCAAAACAGAGATATCCCAATCACCGTGAGCAGAGGTATATCAATTTGAAATATCAAACCACTATCACCGTGAGCAAAGATTGAAGCATTATCACCATGAGAAGAGACTAAAGCACTATCACCGTGAGCAGAAATTGAGGCATTATCACCGTAAACGCAGAGATATATCAGTGTGGAATTTGAAGCCATTGTCACCGAGAAACAGAGGTATATCAGTGTGGAATTTGAAGCTATTGTCACTGTCAACCAGAGGTATATCAGTTTGAAGATTGAAGCCATTGTCACTGTGAACCAAAAGTATATCAGTTTGAAGGTTGAAGTTATTGTTTCCGTGGGCAGAAAGAGTATTAATCTGAAGATTGAAGAAAGAATTATGGGCCTCATTGTAAGAACTGAACTAGTGGGTACAAAATACCTGGAAGGATACCCTCAAAGTAGAGAAATGTTGCAACAGGTAGGATGGCTACAATTTCTTGAGAAATTTAATGGCTTCCATAAAGAAGTCAGTAAAACATTTGCAAGGTCATTTAAAGGAGCTGAGGTTGAAGTGGGAGATTTTCAATTCACTGTCACTGAGGTTTTCATTGCAGAAGCAACAAGATTGCTTAGAAATGGAGAGAGATGGTTCAAAAATAGAGAATTCCATAATGAATCATGGAAGAAAATTCTAAAATCACCAGGTATGGATGTCACTGTGTTTAAGAAGGGAATTCCAAGTTCTGCATTGAAAAATAAATGGAGAAACATATTGCTTATTCTGCAAAAATTTATTACTTGTGAAGGTAGATATGGCACATTTTATGTTTACCATATTAGACTGATAATGCATTTTCTGGAGGAAGAGTTAAACTTGCCCTATTTCTTGCTTCAAAGTTTGAAAAAGATGGCTTCTTGTGTTCAAAGAAGGGTCCAATTCTTAGAGACAACTCTATACCATCATGGCTTGGTTAATATTTTAATTGAACACCATTTAGCCAAAACAAATGATACTTGGGATAATTTCTTGATAAGAAATCATTTTGAAGAGCCAAAAGAGCCCTCACCTGAACATCAGCCTACAAGGAGAAGCAAAAAATGGAGAGCCTCTAAAATTGAAATTGACAAAACAGTACAGGAAAGTAGTGAAGAAATAATCTCAGAGAAGTTGACTCAAATTAAAAGACAACTTAAGAAAGAAAGGGTAATCAGAAATTCTGCCACAGAAAAAGGAGAGGGATCATCCCAGCCAAGAAGAAGCCATAGACTCAGGGGGAAACTAAGGAAAAATCAGATCAAACAAATAGGGGTGATAAATATAGAAGATGAGGAAACATCTATTGAAGAAGATGTTGAAGAGGATTTTAATGAAGAAACCCCTGAAATTGACCCTGCTCAGCAAGAAGTTTATGACTATGTTGAAACATTGGAAAGGAAAGCTTCAAAGAGTAAAGATAGAACCCCTAGTCCTCCACTGTCCGAAATAGATGTGTTAATAAGGGATAGGTATGAGCTGGAAATACTTAATAGGCACATCAAAAATGAGAATGATATTCTGAAGGAACAATTCAAACTCAAAACCAGTATGAACTCAACCTTATCTCTACAAATGGACAAAGTGGAAAAGGCTAATGAAAAGTTGAAAAAGAGGAACAAGAAGCTAATCAAGGCACTTATCAACTTAAGGTTCAAGTTAGCCATCAGAAAACCCAGAAGACCTTTAATTTCCAGGCAAAGAAGAAGGAGAGGATTAGATGTTCTTGCAGAAGTCTCTGAGTTTATGGAATAAGTTGCATGAGGACATGCAAGAAGTCAGCAGTAGGGGTATGTTGAGCCCCAAGATTGTGTTTTATTTCATCTTACTTCACCTCATTTTCCTTTTTCCATTGATATCCTAGGCCCAATTGATCAATGAAATTAGTTAAAATTACTTTTAGAATGATTAAACATGGCTAACTTGCTAAGTTTTGTGATTTTGTCATTATAATGCAAACTGGCTACAGAATGCAGACATTCCGTAGCTAACCGGAAATTTTGCAGCTGTCTTCACATTCAGGCATGTTCCAGGTGTCCTCTCAAGAAAAATCACATATGGGTATATTCCACGTCATGTCCACATCATTCGTTGCTCACCATGAAGGAAGAACTGAATTCTGGACGTGAGTTTGGTACGTGGGAACTCATTTAAGGAAGCAGACTTCTAATAGGACTGTCTTAGTCCAGATGTCCTTTTTCTCTTTACGTTGCCATCTTCAGAGTCCTAATGTGATTTTGATAAGGAAATACAAGGATCCCTGTATTGTTGCAAGTTTTGTTATGTAAATTTGTTATAAAAACACTTGGGAAACCGAGAGATAGGCTAGATTTTGCTTAGATTTCATGCTATATTTCTGAAGACCGAGACTACTCTGTTTCAAGTTATTTTTCCTTTAGTGAAGAAGACAACATTTCTTTTAACGTGTTGAGTTGATTTGGAGTTAGATTCCGTCTGGTGGTAGAGGGCCCCTGCCTCCTGCATGGCTTTACTTTCGTAATTTAGATAAGTATCTTAGTTGTTTTTACGTTTTTGAAGTTTGAGTTCATAGTTAATTTCATTAGCCACTATAGTTATACTTGTTCTAAGAACTCTTCCAAAAGAAGAAACTCTTCCAAAAGATTATGATAATGAATGGGAAATGGCTATAGTGTTGTAGGATTTAATTGTAATTTCTTTTGTTCACTATCACAGTTGAACTTATACTAAGCAAAATCTTCCAAAAAATCCTTATGATGTCTAAGGCATGACTGTGATACTGAATGTTTCAGTTGTTTGTTTACACTAAGTAACATAGCTGATCTTGCTCTTAAAACGCTCTTCCAAAATATCATAATGATGGGTAGGAGATAACTGTGATATCTTAGTTTTTAAATTGCTTTCAGTCTTTATGTTTGCATTTGCACTAAATTTTACAACCAGGATTGTTCTAAGAAGCTCTTCCAAAACACCATTCATGATGGAAAAAACAGGCTGTATAATCCCATAGATTAATGCATGATAACTTAGTTAGGATACTCCGGAGTCAAATTTCATTTAACTCATGCTCTTTTATTTGTTTTAAGTTTGATAATGACTTGTTAGTTCAACACTGTTTTAGACTAGTGACATCTTAAGTTCAGTTTTAGCTTAACTCATTGCATTTTCACTCCACATTTAGTTTTCATCCATTGCATATTAGATTACACTAGTTGTTAAACTTAAACAACACGGCCTTCATTTTTTACAAAACTTTCTTTTGTTCCAAATCTATAATTGACTCATAACTATCTGGACAGAAGACAGTATCATCCCAAGGCCTGAAGTACTTTTGCAACTTCCTTTATCATCTCACAAGCAAACCTTTCCTCAAAAGACTATTCTAAAAATCTATAACCTTTGATTGAAGTGTAGTGGTGTCAAACTAAGTTGCAGAATAGAGTTAGGAGCTAGTATTAGAGTAGAAGATCTTATGATGTTAACAATATTTTTCTCCAAATATGTTTCCACAAATCTTTAATCATGGATAAAATATTGTCTCATTATAAGCTGATTGTTTAATTGTTTAGTTAGGAGAATTTGTATACTTAGCTGACCATTTCTCAAGCTCTCCCAAAATACCCGTGATGAAAGAATTGGACAAGTTAAGTTTATGTTTTGATTCATTTTCTTGAAGTCATTATCAAGCTTGGTATTCTTCTTAGTCATAGTTTAGGTTTGATTCTGTTTCAGTATTTTCACTTGTCATTTGTCATCAACCAATTAGGCCTTACTCTATTTTTAATCAGTAGTTTCCTTCCACCAGCATTTAGTTCTTTTTCCTGTGAACATAAAATCATCAAAAGACCAAAAACATTAGAAAACACTAAATACAACGCATTAAGAAACAAACACCTAGGCACATACAGTGCACTTCACTTCAGCAGTTTACCAACCCTAGTTGACAATTAAATGAACTCAATTTAGGAGACTAGGTTGAGACCAAACACATAGCTTGGAAGGATAGGATAGAAGAAGTGTTGGAGGATAATGGGTTGAAGGATTTCATAGACAATGATATTCCTAAGCCTCCAAAAGCTGATGCTCAAGATTTGGCGATATGGAAGAAGAATGTAACAAAGGCAAGAAAGATCTAATTGGAAGGAGTTAAAGGTCATATTGTATCAAACCTCCACGGGAAGGAAAATCCATATGCAATGTGGAAGTCCTTAAAAGACTTGTTTCAGAACAATAGTAACCACAGGAATTTGGCACCAAAGGACAAGCTCAGGAAAATCAAGATGAAGAAGGGTGACACAATCCAAAATTGCTTGACCAAGTTCACCCAATGTCGGGATGAGACTGGGAGTTTCAGTGTTACTATTTCTAAAGATGATCTCATCATCCTAGCACTTCTAGGCCTTCCTAAGAGCTGGAAAAACTATCGGGATTTGGTAAATGGGAGGGAGAAGCTACCAAAGCGGGAGTGTTTTTGGTTCGACTTGGTGCAAGAAGAGATAAGGCAGAACACCAGATATGGATCCTCATCCAAGCACTATGATGAGTAAAAATGTTCCTTGGATAGAAAGGAAAAGAATGATAAAGGGAATAAATCCCATTCCAAATCAAATTATGGTTAGGAAGTCAAGAAGAAGTACTTGTCAAATTTTCACTGTCATGAGTTGGGACACTATGCCACAAAGTGTTTGCACAAGAAAGACGACAAGAAGCCCTCAGGAGGAGTGGAAATTGAAGCTCTTTCTTCATAATTCAAGTTGGATTTCACCCTCATCACATTCATGGTGATATCGGTTATGGTTAGTGTGTGGTTTGTGGATAGTGGAGCCTCATTCCATATTACCGACAACAAAGAATTATTAAATGAATTGGAGGAGAAGTACCTCCATATGCACCTCGAGATGGGAGATGATGGAAGGTGTAGTGCGACCGACATCCACACTATTACTTTTCAGAGGGTGTCTGGTTCTCCTCTCACATTGAAAGATGTCATGTATGTTTCAGTTATGAAGAATAATTTAGTTTCAGTTTTTATGCTAGAAGATTGTCGCTATGATGTGATTTCTAGAAAATTAAAGGATTTCCTTTGTCACATAGCCATGGGATAGGTGAAGGGAATTGGGGTTCGGGTGAAGAAACTCTACAAATTGGATGTATAATATTGTGTTCCTTTAAAGATCATGGAACATATTTCTATAGGACTTCCCAAGGGTGAATTCGAGTAGCGTGATACATGCAAAGGGTGTACATTAAGTAAGTACACCAAATCCACATTTCATGATAAGGATAGTGGATCGCAAGCAATCCTTGAAAGAGTTCAATAAGATGTGTGATGTTCATTCTCGACTGCCTCCATGGCCAAGAAATGCTATTATGTGATATTTTTTGATGATTTCTCATGTAAGTGTTGGATATTCTTCATGCAGAAGAAAGACCAGATGTTCTCAAAATTTTGTGAATTTAAAGCACTTGTTGAGAAAGACACATGCAGGAAATTGAAGGCTCTCAAGGGCGATAATGGTGGAGAATATGTGTCGAATGAGTTCAAGAAATTTTTTGCATCAGAAGGCATTCAACATGAGTTAATAGAACCCCATAACCCACAACATAATGGGGTTTCAAAAATAAAGAACATAAGTATTGTGGGAGTTGCACGGGAAGTGTTTCATGATCAAGGCCTACCATTGCACTTGTGCGTGGAAGCATGCAACACATTGGTATATGTGCAAAGAAAGATTCCTCATCGACGGATTCTCAGGATGAGTAGACCAAAAGAATATTTTTTAGGTAAGAAACTAGATGTGGCACACTTCAAAATATTTGGTTAACCATTTAATTTCATGTTTCCAAGGATAAATGGAAAAATATAGAACCAACAACTGAGTTGGGATTTTTTTTCGATACACTAATACACCTCACAACTATCATGTGTACCTACCATCTCACAAGATGATATTTTTTAGTAGAGATGTGAAGTTTGATGAGGAGAAAGCCATGATATGTTCCCTTGAGAGGGAGATTCAGTTACATGCAGATGATGATATTTTAGCTCCAAAGGAAGAACCTCAGGATGTTGTGGATCAACCACAAGCAGAGGCGCAATGAATGCAAGTACTCACTCATGCAGGGACATCGAGAGATGGTAGGAAGTGCACCAGAGAGGCTAACAAATTTATGCATGATGCTAGAGAGAATGTGGGAGCACCCACATCACATGACAGTCAAAGGAGGTCACCAGCCATTACACTGGCTAAATGGATCCAATAAGAGAGTGTAGGTACTGAGCCATCCTCATTCGAGGAATTAGAATAGTAACTAGTATGGTTTTATGCCATGGTAGAGGAGTATGACTCCATTACTAGGAATAGTGCATGGTAATTTCTCCCAAGGCTAGAGGGAAAGTGAGTTGTAGGATCCAGGTGGATCTACAAGGTGAATAAAGTAGCATATGGGAGTGTTGAGAAACTCAAGGCCGGATTTGTGGGCAATGTTGGTTGTGTGCTATATTATTTCCATGACTAGTCGCATGTGCGGGGGGCGAAATCCATCCTTGTTTGTTGCGCGGGGTGCAACAAGGAGGTCACAGGGGACAGTAATCCCCCCTAATGGGGGGTTTGTAGGGGGCCAGTAGCCTCCCTACACGGGCGGGGTCTGGGGCAGCGCCCCAAGAAAAAAAAATTGGACCCTATATTAGGTGGTCAGACCTACCTATGGCTTTGTGGATGGGTTTGCACATGGTTTTGGGCATGATGGTTTTCTGTCCATTGTATTTTGTAGATAATTTCAAGAAAACTATGATTATGTTATAATCCATGGTTAATGGATTGGGGTTTATGAATGCTTCAACATGTATATATATGTATTGTATTATTTAAAGGAATGAAATAAAAAAAATTAATTCGATAGTCTCGGTTTCAGGATCTAGGGTAAAATATTTGCGTATATGTGATTCATGTTTATGTTCTCGCCATTATTTATTTTATGTTTGTAAGAATTTGTTTGCAGGTAATTTATGTACATGGTTAGAACCTACATTTGGTATCAGAGCTTTTTTGGCTTCAAGGGGACTCCTTTGCTATTGAGGGTTTTTTTTCTTAGGCCTGTGGAAGACCTTGTTTAGTGGGAGATATACGAGATCGATTCTTCCAGTGAAAGAAGATGTGAGAAGTGGAAATATAGAGATCGATAAATTTATTGGTCAAAGTTTTGAGTTGTGGAAGCTCAAGATGGAGGATCTGCTGGTGGATAAAGATCAGTGGATTGTGGTATATCTGGGTACTAAACCAACGACAATGTCAGATGAATATCGGCTGAAGTTGGATCGAAAAGAAAAGAGAACAATATGGTTTTGTACCTCAGATTCAATATTGTTGAATGTATCTAGGGAAGCTACGACGAAGGATTTGTGGGACAAGTTAGGGACTTTGTACCAATCTAAGTATCTGGTGAAGAAACTGTTCTTACAAAAAAAGTTGTATAACCTTAGGATGAAGGATGGAGACACAATGATAGAGAATATGAATTCCTTTAATATAGTGTTAACCTAGTTGTTATCTATTGATATTAAAATTTCATACGAAGATAAGTGCATCATTTTATTGTGCTCTCTACCAGATTCGAGGGATAGTATGGTTGTTGCAGTAGGTAGCAATGCAACTACCTTTAAGTTTGATGAAATTGTCTCATCCTTGCTATCGGGGGAAATGAGACGGAAAAATATGGAGGGCCATAATGGAGATGCCTTGTCTGCATGAGGATAGTCCCAGAACAGAAACAAAAATAATTCCTCGAGTGGGATATATTAATCTAGAGGGAGATCAAAATATCCAAGAAAACCTATAAAGGTGTGCTAGAAATGCGAAAAGGAAGGGAACTTAAAAAATGACTGTAGATATAAAGCTCCTGAGAAAGGAAAGTTATATGATGAGGCTCCTTTTGTAGAGGTGAAAACCACCTCAAATGAAGGCAAGGATGTGTACTCGGCTTCTTCTTCAAGTAGAGATGTAGATCATGAAGCATGGTTGATTGACTCAAGTGCATCCTTTCACTTCACTCCCCATAAGGAGTGGTTCTAAGAGTATGAGAAATATGATGGTGGTGATGTCTTCATATGGGATGACAGGAAGGCCATAATCATAATATTCTGAAAATTCAAGTTGAAGTTGCAAGGTGGAAGGATTAGAACACTTACTTGTGTTATGTATATTCTAGCATTGGCCAATAATCTTATTTTTGTAAGCAAGATGGATGATGCAGGCGTAAAAATAGTGTTCGAGAAGGATACTTGCAAGATGGCTCATGGAGCACTGGTATTGATGCCGTGAGTTCAGATTGGAACTATGTACAAGATTCTGGGTAGCATTGTTTTTTATGGGTGAAAAATTTATGTGGTTCCTAAAAGTGGAGCTGAAAACATTGTGGTCTCTGTAGAAAAAACCATGTTGTGGCATCAAAGCCTTGGAAATTAATGCAGGAGCATCATGGTTCTGAAAATGTGTACATTTAGTAGAATCTAGGGGGTCTTGTGTTTTTCAAAAGAGTGGTTTTCATAAGTATTTAATTAAGATAATTTTCAACATTTTGATTGATTTAGGTGAGAAATTTAGATTTAGTTAAATATTGAGAGGCATATTTGTAATTGTCTCGAATGTAGGAGAACATGAGTGATTGATGAGTGATTGGTGTGGATTGAGATATTATGAAATATTGTGAATCTTAGATTAGAACATAGTTCATGATTTATGGAGGATCCTTAGGATTTAGTTGAAAGTTGAGATCCTCAAGGGATAAATAAGAGATTTTAGGAACTAATCGAGGACTTAGAGGATTTTTGGGATTTTGTTGAGAAACCTATGGATCTGAAACAAAATTGGTTACATAACCTTTTATATATAATTGTAAAGCCTCAAAGGCACATACGGTAGAAAAAAAAGATCATTATTCTTAGATAGGTGGTTTGATTGTAAGCCTATGGGCAAAAAGAGAGAGTGAATAGAAAAGGGCCATGCAAAGGCAGGTCAGGCCAAAGCTAGAGTGTAAAACAAGTTTTTATTTGTATATGTACATTTGTTTAATGAATGAAGAAATTGAATTCATTATGACTATGTGTGTCATTCATTTTACGTGATGAGTGATCTGTAACCGTGAATTTATGGTTTATGTGTGATAAACCATGGTGAATGAATTAAAATTGAATGTTTAAAGTCTTTCTGAGTGACAAAGGACTTAATGGCTGGGTAGAGTCTATGTGATTCCAGTCAAGAACTAATAGATGTGTGTACAGTCCAGTTAAATAACTAATTAAGAATTCTGGAAGAAGAGGAGAAATACAGAGAATGCTCTGTATTCATGCTAGAGATAGTGTTAAAGGAGACATAATAAGCTTAGGAGGGATCAACACCTTTAAAGATAGAAGAAAAGCTTAGGAGAGATTCACATGGAATAATTACGAACAACAAAGGAGATGTAGCGTGGAGGAGATTGTATTGCAAAGCATTGAAAATATAAAGAACAAAAGTCAACTAAAGATAAAAGCACGAAGAAGAATTAAAAAGGGGAAATCGGTGACAAGGATTAAATCACAGTATTGAATATTTGAGGTTTGATGGTTGAGATCATTGCGAGTAGAAGAGGCGAAAAAGAATCACTCGCAGGTGAATGAACCATCATGATTTGATCGCAAATCGAAGGGGAAAAGATTGACAGTCAAGATGATTTCGTAAGCTAATCCAAATAACTTGTGATGTGAAAAAGGGTGAGCAGGTGAGGACCGTTAGATCTTAGCGCAGATCGACGGTGGACAGCAGATCACACAAAAGAGGTTTTAAAGTTTAGTTTTAAGACATCGCGGGTATGTTATTTTATTTGTGATGCGGCAAGGGATAAAAAGTGCGATGCGGCGAAGGGAAAACACATGTCGATGTAGCACAAGAGCGCACTTCACAATATTTATGATTTAGAATTATTGGTAAAGGGTTATATGTGTGGGAAGGCGATTTGCGATGAGTCCTGATTGGTTGTCGTGATGTGGGACCCTGGAACTAACGTTCCACGTGTATGTAAGTTAATTATGATTATGTGGGTTCTGTTATAAAGTTAAGTGATGTTGATTGATAAAGTATGTATGTTATATCCACTGTATGTATAAAGGAATTATGTGGGAACCAGAACCATGATCAGTGGGTTTGGTTAAAGTGGAAGCTATGCACCAGATATGGTAAGGTGAAGGCACGGAAAGGTTTAAAGGTAAAATTTTATATTAAGGAGTTAAAACCAAGAGCCACTCATGGATAGCTTCCGCACATCATTAGAAATTGAAAGGTGAACCTCAAGAGAATAATGTGGGTTAATGTGGGGTTAATTTCGCTAAATCTGCATAAGTGAATATTTGCGACCTATGGCTGCATCATTTGGTATCAGAGCGAGAAAAATCACTTTTGGGAGAGAGTTAGAGCGGGTATGCTCTACAGAAGAGAAATCCGATAGGGTTTATATTTTGAAGATAATTCAGAACTTATCGAATTATAATTAAATTTGTGAACAAAGAACATATTTTGAAGAGAATAGAATGGGAATAATTTTTCAGAGAATTGGAGTGGCGCACTAGAAGCGAAGAGAAGAATCAGATCTGAATCTGATTGAGGTAAGAAAGAAAATGATTTTCTTGTTGATTTTGAAATTTGATTGCTAAATTCATTTTTGAAAGAAAAGTAAAGAGATAGAAGAAAAATCTACTTTGGGGAGAAAGTAGATCAGATTGAGAAGAAATTGAGAAAATTGTTTATGAAGAGATAATGACAACTGCAAACAGTGAAGGTAAAGTTAGCAGACAAAAAAGAGAAACTTCAACAACAGCATGTGTTCAGAAAATTGGATAGTGAGGTATGGTCTTCATGTTTTTAGTTAATTAATGATGAATTATTGATTGAAATAAATGCTATGAAGATTTTTTATGATTGTAGCCAAGAACAAGTAGAGTTTTGATGATAATGGTAATGAACCTATTCAACTAGAGGTTGGAAGAAAGGATAGAGGTGACTGAGTGTAGCAGCCAGAGGAGCAGCGAAGCTCTAAAATGTTCAAGAGAGTGAACCAAGAGAGTGAGAATACCTAGGGAGAGATCAAGCTCAGAGAGGAAGTTTGATAAGGTATTGAGTAGGAAGACGAGATTGCTACAAGAGAAAGCTATGTTACAGATCACCCATCAAGCATGGATTAGGTCATGAGGAAGATGGCCATGGAGGGTCATAGAAGAGGTTCTAGAGAATTCCATAAAGGTAAGATGAGTAATGAGGAGCGAGAGAGAAATCTTGCAGTGATGAGAGTATAGTTAGAAGTACTACATGGATGGATATAAGAGAAAGAGAATGAATACCAAAGACATGGATGGAGAATGAGGAAACGAGTTAAATGGAACCTATTGAAAAAAATATGGAATTTCGAACTGATAAATGAGTTCAGAGAACTTGAGAAGAGACATATTGACTTGTTGGAGAAAGAGATACTCAAAGGAGTTGAGTCACAGTAAAAAGGATCTGTTGAAAACCAGAAAGTACATTGTGAAGGATTAGTGTCTGAAGCATCAAATGAGACCGAAAGGTCTTGTATTTTTAAAACTAATGATTTGTGTATGATTGCAGGTACATCAAAAGATGATGAAAAAACTTTAGAGTTTGTTAAGAAGAAGGAGCAGAATCTGAAATCTGTACAGATTAATACTGAGATAGAAATATCTCAGAAACAAAAGGAGATAAAGAGGTCTCATGGAAATATGCAGCAGAATATTGGGGTTGGTAATAGTGAAGATTGGAATAGCATATATGAGTTAAGACATGAAGATGGAGAAAAGGTATTTACTGTACCTAATGAGTTTGTAATTTTTAAACATGATGGTTTAGACATGTGTGTAGATTTAGTAGAGGAAAAAAGACCATTTGCTGATGGGTCAATAACAAGTGAAGGCACTGAAAACTGTATAATGTTTCCAAATTCTACTCCAACTGAAATTGTTGAGTTATATAGAAAGTTAGACCTTGAAAAGAAGAAATTTGGAAAATCAGAGGATATATACTCAAGATAAATTGTGGAAGAAGGAAGACAAAAATTTTCATGAATGAAAATCATAAGGAATAGGAAGGAAAATATGATGGAAATGATGAACAACATAGTGATGTATTTGAGAAGAATCAAGTACAAAGGGAATTGAAGGACAACTTATTTTTTGAAAGTAAATTTACAGTTTTTGAACAGAATTTTTTTGGAGATGAGATAGAATATCAAAATCAATAAGAGGGTAAGGATGAAAGGGCGGTAGTAAGAATCCAACAACTTCAAAGAGAATATAAAAAAAAAATGTTTGAAGATGAGTGGACAGAGTGCAGCAACAATGGGCAGAGAGAGTACCAGTCAAAAGATAAACTGGACATAGAGATTGAAAGAATAATAAGATTGATGAGCAAGGTGTCTCAGAGGAAGGCATCAACAAGAAAACAAAGCAACAACAAGAGAAAGACAACAATAGACTACGAGAGCATAGGCAGTGGAGAAATGAAACATAAAGTGTGGAGAACTGGAGAACAACCACAAACAATAGCAGCAACCAAAGACGGATTATAGAACAAAGTATGAGATCCAGGAGGACAAATATTGGAAGCACATTATCTGGAGATCATGAATATTTTCTACCTTGGGAGTCTGATGCAGGAGCATCATGGTTCCGAAAATGTGTAAATTTAGTAGAATCTAGGGTGTCTTGTGTTTTTCAAAAGAGTAGTTTTCCTAAGTATTTAATTAAGGTAATTTTAAATATTTTGAGTGATTTAGGTGAGACATTTAAAATAGGATTTAATTAAATATTGAGAGGCATATTTGTAAATGTTCTCGAATGTAGGAGAACATGAGTGATTTATGAGTGATTAGAGTGGATTGAGATATTATGAAATATTGTGAATATTAGATTAGAAAGTATTTCATGATTTATGGAGGATCCTTAGTATTTAGTTCAAAGTTGAGATCCTCAAGGGATAAAGAATAGATTTTAGGAACTAATTAAGGACTTAGAAGAGTTTTGGGATATTGTTGAGAAACCTATGGATATGAACCAAAATTGGTTATAGAACCTTTTATATATAATTTTAAAGCCTCAAAGGCACAGACGGTAGAAAAAAGGATCATTATTCTTAGATAGGAAGTTTGATTGTAAGCCTACGGGCACAGAGAGAGAGTGAAGAGAAAAGGGCCATGGAAAGGAATATCAGGCCAAAGCTAGAGTGTAAAACAGGTTTTTATTTATATCTGTACACTTATTTAATGAATGAATAAATTGAATTCATTGTGACTGTGTGTGTCATTCCCTTTGCGTGCTGAGTGATCCGTAATTGTGAATTTATGGTTTCAATGTGATAAACCATGGTGAATGAATTCAAATTAAAATTTTAAAGTCTTTCTGAGTGACAAAGGACTTAATGGCAGGGTAGATTCTATGTGATTCTAGTCGGGAACTAATAGATGTGTGTACAGGCCAAGTAAAGAACTAATTGTGAATTCTAGAGGAAGAGGATAAATACAGAGAGTGCTCGGTATTCATGCTAGAGATAGTGTTAAAGGAGATAGAATAAGCTTAGGAGGGATCAACACCTTTAAAGACGGAAGAAAATCCCATGAGAGATTCGCATGGAAGAATTCTGAACAACAAAGGAGATGTAGCGTGGAGGAGACCGTATTGTAGAGCATTGACAATATAAAGAACATAAGTTAAATAAATATAGAAGCATGGAGACGAATTAAAAATGGGAAATCGACGGTAAGGATTAAATAGAAATATTGAAGATTTAAGGTTTGACGGCTGAGATCATTGCGGGTAGAAGAGGCAAAAAAGAACTGCGCGCAGGTGAATGAAGCATCATGATTTGATCGCAGATCGAAGGGGAAAATATTGACAGTCAAGATGATTTCGCAAGCTAAGTCAAATAACTTGTGATGCGAAGAAGGGCGAGCAGGTGAGGACCGTTAGATCTAGGCACAAATCAACGTGGACGAGAGATCGCACATCAGAGGTTTTAAATTTTAGTTTTAAGACATCGCATGCATGCTATGTTATTTGTGATGCGGTAAGGGATAAAAAGTGCGATGCGGCGAAGGGTGAACACATATCGATGTAGCGCAAGAGTGCACTTCGCAATATTTACAATTTATCATTATCGGTAAAGGGTTAAATGTGTGGGCAAGCGATTTGCGACGAGTCCTGATTGGTTGTCATGATGTGGGACCCTGGAACTAATGTTCCGCGTGTATGTAAGTTAATTATGATTATGTGGGTTCTGTTATAAAGTTAAGCGATGTTTATTACTAAAGTATGTATGTTGTATCCGCTATGTGTATAAAGGAATTATGTGGGAACCATAACCACGATCAGCGGGTTTGGTTAAAGTGGAAGCCATGTACCAGATATGGTAAGGTGAAGGTGCGGAAAGGTTTAAAGGTAAAATTTTATATTAAGGAGTTAAAACCGAGAGCCACTCATGGATAGCTTCTGCACATCATTAGCAATTGAAAAGTGAACCTCAAGAGAATAATGTGGGTTAATGTGGGGTTAATTCCGCTAACTCTGCATAAGTGAATATTTGTGGCCTATGGCTGCATCAGAAATATTGGAGAGAAGGGCCTTTGAATACTTCATGGTAATGGTATGGTAGAATGTATGTCTAATTTCTCTCTGGATTTTGATTTCTGTGAACATTGTGTATATGTGAAGCATAATCAGGTGAGTTTCCCCTCTAGTGCCGCATATTAGAGCTTGTGAACAATTATGTGTTTGGACCTATGTCAATTCCATCACTAGGTAAGTATGTGTAATATGTGTCATCTATAGATGACTTATCAAGGAATACATGGATATATTTCCTCAAGAAGGAATATGAAGTCTTTGACATATGTAAATAATTTAAGGCTCTGGTGGAAAACCATACAGAGAAGAAGATAAAGGTGTTGAGGATAGATAATAGTGGAGAGTTCTGCAAGAATTAATTTGAAGAATTCAATAATAAGTGTGGTATAGCACAATAGAAGACTACTCCATAAACACCTTGGAAAAATGGATTTGCAAAAAGAATAAACATGATGTTGATGGAAAAGGAAAGAAGCATGCTCAGTGGTGTCAGGTTAGGACAAGAATTATGGAAGAGGTAGTGGAGATTTCATGTTAGTTGGTTAACAAATCACCTTCATCAGCGTTGCAGAATAATACTCCACATGAGGTATGGACTAGTAAGAAACCCTCTCTTTTACATCTGAGGGCATTTTTTTGTGATGCATATGTACATGTTACAAAGGAGGAAAGAACCAAGTTGGATATTGTTAGCACTCTGTAGTTTTCCTAGGCTTAAGAGGAAATTACAGAGGTAAACACAAACCACTTTAAAGTTGGGATCTAGCCCTTCCAGCTCCACAGAGGGCTCTCTCTATGTGAAATTTTCAATCACTATTTCTAACTTTTTGGCTAGATATAAAGATTAAAGATAATTTTTAAAATTTTTGTGGTTGTAGAATGAAGGAAAATTCCATTGGGCATGGAGTCAAGAAAATTTCTAGTAATCAATTACAAATCAACAGAGTAAGTAGAATAGGGCGAGGTAGGCAAACTCATGGATCTTAAAACATTTTATGGTGCGGATGAGATGAAATAGTTGATGATCAATTAAATATAAAGCATATTTAAATGAATTACATATTTAATATCAGAAGGAAAACATTAATATTGCTTAAACAATCCAGAGGAGAGTACAAAAAGTAAATTCAACTCCTAATCTTCTTGCAACAATCAAGAAGGAAAATCCATGTGAAAAATCAGAAAGAAAAAAAAATTAAGATAAGGGAAAACATCACCATTTGTCTAACACATGAATATTGGAACAACAATTCCTCTGTATTTCTGAACTGATTACCTAAAAATAAATTGCACAACTTACATTCAGAAGAAAGATATTCTCCTTTACATAAGCCAACCCTTTCTAATTCTCTTTTGAGATATTTATATAGTTTGTCTCAATCTAAATTTGGATTTCAAAATAAACTCATTTAAAAAATAATATCTATCAAAAGATGTAGATATTTCAAAATAGAATGAAATAGTAGAATTGTTGGACTAGTTCAGTTTTTCTATTCACATTTTTAGGGATGTTGTTGTTAACTATAGCTATTTTTCTTCTTCTTATATTTTTCTACTCCAAATCTATACGATTTTTGTTTGATTTTAATCAAAAATCTTCAAAACTTTATTCCATATTTCTTCACTTGGAATAGAGAAATTCACCATACTTTGAAGTCTTTAATCTACTTCTATGTATGTTTGAAATTTTTTCTTATTAAGGAATAGATGATGGAATTCATGTTGAATGTGGAGATCATAATGTAGGCCTTCCAAGAAAGCTTCTCCGCTTAATATTCCTCTCACTTTGGTAAATTTAGATGTGTCTGAAGCTATATCACATAACTTTTCCTAGTAATTTTCTAATGGAATTACTTTTCCATTGGGATCTCTCAAAGGTGGAAGTCATTTCTCCAACAAGAAACTAAATTTTCTATTGAATCTCTTAACCTTTAGTTCTAACTCTTTGCATTTATTTTCTAGTTGTATCATAAGGTTATTCTTCGTTATAAATATTTTTTCTTCAATGATTGTGCTTGTCCTATATTGAATCTCGAGTTCTTTGAGCTCATAATTAGTCTTGAAGTTTAGCATCCTAATAATTTTATGTGCTTTTGTTGGCCTATGTTCAATCTTTAGCTTTCTTTTCTCAACTGCTACTTTGACATTTAGTACTAGTTATTCCCGCTCAAATATAATATGAGATTATGTCCACAAGTATGTAATATTGACATTGATGTTCTGCCAACGTTTTTTAGCCTCTGCTAATTTTTGTGATGTAAAAGATTGATTCTCATACTTTTAAATTTGTTGAGTCAATTTGAAATTTTTCTGCACTTTAGCCAAATATGCATTGTTAGACTTGATTTTATTTTCCTCCATTCTTTTCAATGATGCTAATAGTTTCTCATTTTATTGGCTAGTCAATGACAAATCTCACAAATCTTTGACTAATTTTTCAGAAGAATCTATAGTGGATTTTTCTTCTCTTTATGATGATTTTGTTGTTGTTTTTTTTTTGTACCTATATATGCTAACATTTCCTTTTTCTTTAAAAAGTTCCTCCATGTCTATCTCCATTTTCTAAATTTGAACAATTTGTTCAACTATCAATATGAAAAATTTCTCCTTATCTATCTCCAGATGTGGTTTCTTTGGTCTGTGGGTGCTATGTGGATGGTAGCTTGGGCTTCTTTCTTATAGATTGAATATCTACATTTTCATTTTTTATCATCTACTCAACTACTCTGATGTTACTAGGATCATATCCTAGTTTAATTACCAAATCCTCTAGAGCTTTAGTCCTAGTGTATTTGGAAAAAGATGAAATTTGTTCTATGTTTAACTGTAAATGCATATTATTCAAAGAGGCCTGCATTTTTTAGGAAGCCATGACCGAACTTGTAAATGTTGAATATATCATTTCACTTGTTTTTTTATGCAAATCCATTTGATCAATTGCATGAACCTTTTTGGTATCAAAAGAAAGTACCAAGGGTTCGTAGTCTTATGCACTTTTGGGGACTCGAACTGTAGGTTCCGAGAAGGACAATTGGAAATTTCCCTTCTATATGTCAAGTGAAGACAACAACCTATGTTGAGTAGTAGTAGTTTGTTTCCAAAAATCTAAATATGTTGTAGTTGTTAATGCTTCATTCTTATTCTTGATCTCCTTACATATGGAAATTTTTTTTGTTGTTTTGCAATTTGGGATGTGGAAGACCTAGGTGATTCTGTTGTCCCCTCAATATGTTGAAATGGAGTGGTGGGAAAACATGTTAAAAAAATTGTAGCTTTCTCCCGTGAGCCATTTTATTCTGAAGATTCATCTTGAATATTTGTTATCTAAGTATATCTCCTTTAGTACCAATCTTAGTATTTGTCTTTGGGTCTTTCTTTATTCTCTTGAAAACACGAAAATATGCAGCTTGAGACTCTAAATTTGTAAGAGACTTAATTTCCCTTGCACTTTTTTCTTCCTTGTCTTTTGAAATTGGAGTTTATAGAGATGTTTGAATGAAAATTTTCTTTTCAACCTCCTGTAATGTGTTCACTATCCATTGCTCCTGATTAGAATATTGAACTATTTATGGTATAGGTGTATGCGCATATGGTGTGGTCTTCTACTCAACTCTCAGTCTTGAAATTATCCCAAATGGATCATAAGACCATGTGAAGCTTGGCTTAAAATTTGTTTTCCTTAGTAATTATTTTACTTCATTTGTTGCTACTCTGGTATTGACAATATAAGGACCAACTTGTGCTTTCAATTTAAATTGTGCCTTCTTCCTACTTGATACAAAATGTAAATCATCCATATTTAACATCTGTCTAATGTATTCCAAGGCAAAAATCCTCACTGGTACAAATACTGGTAATATTTTGGGAGGAAGTTCAAACCCATAGATTTGGATCTCTATATAATTCTGGTAAAGATAATAGTCTCCAACGTTAGCCTGTTTTGTAAGATGCAAAACCTTAGTTGATCTCTGGTGAAATTCTTGGTACAATATTGCTGTTAAAAAGACACAAGGATGCATGTAAAAACTAATCCACATAATTACTGAATTAATAATCTTATGAATTCCTTCTAACTAAATAAGTCCAATGAAAGAATGATAGTGAGCTTCATTGTTCATCCACCTTCTGTAGCTGGAACTTGAACCTTTCTGCTCGATATAATAGAGTCAAATATACTAGGACTCACTGGTGTTTGAATGCACCTTTAGCTTTAAATTTCAAAAAACTCTCATGAATAAGATCTTATAGGTATTCATTATAACTGAAGTTGACTGATGGCTTATGAACAATTGAAAATGCTGACAAAAATCCTAACACTATTTCATCTACCCATTGGTTTGTGGGATAAAATAATAGGCAAGTCACCATGGAAATAACTTTGCTTGACATCTCAGGGAAAATGGAAGCAGCGTATGGGGGATCAGTTCTAGGAAATTCAAAATTATCCGACATAAAACATTCAAAAATATGGGCTCGCTGGGAGAGGGTAAGTTTTTGGTGTATTTCCATGAGTACATCAGTGGAAAATGGGTGTAAATAAGCTTGAGAATTGATCTGAAGGGCTTGACAAATAACTTTTGGGGTAAATAAGAATATCATTACATTGTTTTGAGTAATTACCATTCTCTGGCTAGGGAGGTACCTAAGATGACACCATGTAACGAATTCTGGAAAAATATGAGTATAGGGAAAAATAAACTAAGACAAACCTAACTCCCAGATGCTTAATTCATTACTATTGTCTACAAAATTTTGATTTTCCCAGTTATAAAATTCGTATAAATCAAATTCACACTGGGCTTCTGCTATCTTTTATCAGGTATCAACCAAAGGGAACTTATTTAAACCATGAACATGAGGTAACATAGGATTCTAATCATTCATTTTTCCCTTTCCTTTGTGTGAAAACATGTTTAAGTCAATGGACAATTCAAGGAGACAATGTTACCAGTTTGAAATTTCTTTGTTGCAGAAGGGAAAAGCTTTGCAGAGGGCACTGGTACACCTTAGAAATCTTCAATATGAACCGATGTATATCAAAAAACTGGCAAAACAGGATAATGCAAGTTGATACGAGATTTTATAACGAGAATTGAGGGTGATTAATGAAATTATTACCATTTTGGAGCGTGGAATTAAATAATTCATACATTGGAGGGATAAAATTAATGGCTAACATTTATATGACTGTTGTCGAGATATTTGAAGGCTAATGGTTATATGACATAAGGGGGCGAGATGACGTGAATGGATGTGGTGGCATAACATGGAAGAGTGTGATGGGGAGGCGAAATGTGGTGACATGGTATGAGTGGAGTAGGAGCCAGCGAGAGCAGGGGAAAATGGAAACAGGAGATGGTTTTTAGGGGGGGAATGGATGGTAAGTGGTAAGGGAGGATAGGACCCCGAAATGCTCGTGGGGATACCATGTAGTGGATGATGGTTTCAAACAAACTATGTTTCAAACCCCCCCTATGCATTAACCTTCGAGAGGCCAGGGGAGGCCCGAACATCGTTCCCAGCCATCGATTTGGGTGAGGAAAATATCATTCATCTAGAAATGCTATTGCTTTATTACAAAACGATAAAACATCATGTCATCCTTTATCACCCTTTAAAACATACCTTTGATAATTTTAATCAAGTTATAAGGATAATAAAAATAATAATTTTGGTGACATTTTGGTTGGCACGCCCTTTGAGGATTTTTACTGCTTTTGTTTTTCTTTAAATTATTTTTCTTTTATTTATCTTTTCATTTTTCACTGTTTTTCTTTCTTTTTCCAATTTTTTTTTTCTATTTTTATTTTTAACAATTAAACAACTTAAAATTAAAAATCATTTACAATATCCCACTGCGATAAATGGTTAGATAATCATACCTTTATCACTATATTTATAGGACCCTAAAAATGGCTCCAATGGGGATGGAATCTTCCCTGTGAGGTGCCAAGAACACCATAGTCTAGTAGTCATCTCCATTGGGAATTTATTTGACCTTTAATCAAATGAACTAACCTTATTTACTGAAAATTCATTACATATGGTAGCAACTCATTTGAAACTTAGGGCCTTCACTCTCGGCTTCAATATATGATGGAAACCACCCACTCCTACAATATCTGAAAAATAAAATGGTATATACAATGATGCTTTTTAGACTAGTTGTACTTTAAGAAAAATAATTTTTGAGCAACATGCCATTTACAGGCCCTCCAACAAGTAATTCCCCTATTAGATCATTAAAAAAAAATGCATTTGTTCCCAGAAAATCTTCAATATTGTAAGGCCATAAACTGTCAAACTTTCCATGCTTTCCTTTTTCGTCATTTCTGGCATCCAATTTTAACACAAGGTCATCGAGCTGGAAATCATCATCTTTCACCCTCCTATAATGAATCCTTTTGATCTTCTCCTGAATTATTTGTGTATTGTTATAAAATTATTCTCTGGTATGTTGCAATTGTGCCATTTGATTTATCCTTCTATGCACATCATTTGATTCAACATCTAATTCTTGCAATAATTTCAGCAAGGGAATTCCTAAGGAGGTACAGAAAGCAATATCAACTCCATAAACCAGTTGGAAAGGTGACATTCCAATTGATTTCTTAGTGTGTACCCTATCAACCCATAGAGAATTTATCAACATTTTGTGTCGATGCTTTTTATTCTCTTGTAACAACTTCTATATTATATTGACCAAACTCTTGTTAGAAGATTCTGCTAACCCATTTACTTGAGGATAATAGGTAGTTTAATGTCGTAGAACTATATGATACTTATTGCATAAATCTACCATATTTTTAGATTTAAAAGCATCAACATTATCAATCATGATTTTTTTAGGACAACCAAATCTAGAAAAATATTACGTTCCATGAATTGAATAATTACTGAGTCTATGGCCTGCCTAGTTGGAACTGCTTCTATCCATTTGGTGAAGTAATATGTGGCTTTCAGAATCCACTTTTGTTGGGCTAAATAAATAGGATGAATCTCTCCAATAAAATCCAAACAATGCTAAAAATGTACTTCTACTTAAATAGGCACTGAAAGGAAAGGGTAAGAGTTTTTTCTTTCCTTAAAAAATTTTACACTAATGACAAGTGGAAACCCTTTTGTGTACATCAACAAAGATAGTAGGCCAGTAAAAACAAACTCTCAATATTTTATTTTTTGTAGTCCTCCAGAAAATATTCCCTCCACATTCACCTTTATGAAACTCTTCCATCATCTTATCAGCTTAATATTCTAACTGTTGACACCTAATCCTATGGATGGGTGTGCATATGTATTTTTGTATATTATTTATTATTAGGAAATAAGGAAGGCCAAGAGTCATTGGGAGATGAATCCCAATAGCCTCACCTCCCATCTATATAATCATGTACATTCTTCAGCTAATACACATTCTAGTTTTGAGGAGTTACCTCCTGGTTTGACATGGTATCAGAGCCAGCCCCACTATAGGCATTTCTGCCCTGTGGTGTAACTCCCTATCCTTTGCTCAGTCATATTTTTTAATAGTTTTCTGCTGCTCTTAATTGCTAGACTGTTATTCTGCATTTTTTTTTCCCTATTTAGCACTGACATTTGCAGCTCCAGCTCCTGCAGCTCCTGAAGACTGCAGGCTCTGTCAATCTGCAAATTGCAGGCTCTGCCATTCTGCAATTCCAGCAGTCCTGCAACTCTGTCTTCTGCAGATTCAATTTCAAATTTTTTTTATGTAACGGCCTTTTGGGCCTCCTTCATTCTCCATCGACCAAGCGTTCCATTCACTCACCTCCCTTCTCCCATTCACTCCTCCCCCTGCCTGCATTCCCATTCCTCCATACTCTCCTCTCCATTTATCTCTGCGCCCTACGCCCTCTCCCTCACTATTCCATTCCCAACGCACTGTGCCTACCCAACGTACTGCTACATTCCCAACGCACTGTGCATACCCAACGTACTGTTATATTCTCAACGCACTGTCCTTTGTATTACAACGCTGTCAATATATATACATTAATCCAACGCTGCTTCATTATAATCCAACGCTGATCCACGCCTCATTATATTCCACGCGCTGTCAGATATATGAAAATACCGCTCGGGTTCCATTCATAAATCCATACAACACTTCACTACCACGTTTTTACTGTCCGCCCTCATTACATGCATTATCGCCCTCGTTACATGCATTGACAGTCATTACCATGTTTTTATCTGCGTGTTGTTTTTTGTAACACTATTCCAGCGCTGTCGTTTCAAATTATAATCTGTTGGTTTGGTTTGGTATGCGTTGTATTGACATACAACGTTATAATATTACGCTGGAGAGTCTACAGCTTTGCTGTCATACCACGTGCGTTTCATTATATATATTAATACGCTGTCTCCTTTTAACAACACACCATTCCATCGTTTAAGTCCAACGCCATACTTTGCACGTTACGTTGCTATTACCTTGCAGTGTGTTTAATACGTTGATATCTGGAGGTCTGTCCGCCCCTCCACCTTTACAGCGCTGTCACCTTATTCACAATTCCGCCCCTCCCACCGTTTAATACCGCCCCTCCATAATAAACTGCCCCTTCCCCTTTTGAATAGTCAATACCGCCCTATTGTATTACGCCCTTTTCAATACACAATACCACCAAACATACAACGCTCCTCATAAGTTATAAAACGCTGGTATCGCTGGTTGCACTGTCATTACGTGGTTGTATTATGATTAAACGCTGTCATGTAATACATTGTCAAGTTTCATATACATAACTAATGCGTTGTATATTTCCCATAGTCATATAATTCCCATATCCCTCCATTCTGCCCCTTCTTTCCCCTTTCATAATTCTGCCCCCTCCCATTCATATCATTCCGTCCTTTACAATACCATTCGCCATTTTTTCACATACAATTTTTTTCCCAAACCAAAAAAAAAAATACATTTTTTTTATGCAGAATTCAGTTTATAGCAAAGTGTTTTTTTCAAATTCAGTCTTCAGCAAGAGTTTTTGAGCAGAATATTTTTTCCAGCAAGAGTTTCTGCCCTTTTTAATTGAGTATATTTTCCAGCAAAAGATTTTTTTGTTTTCTCTCCTTCAAGAGAAATTTTCTAGCAAAGTTTTGGTTTTTCTCTCCTCCTTCAAAAGAAGATGACAGTCCCTTCATCTTCTAAAGAGGCTGCCTACTTGGCACAGAGAGAAAAGAGACATGCTTCAGGTCCATCCAAAGGAAGAGAAGGCAGAAGACGAAGAAGAAACTTCAGAGAAAAGGGGGGCAGACAATCTAAAGCTCAGCAGCAAACAAATCAAGACAGAGGTAAAATTAATGACAAAGACAAAGGTAAACCAGCTGAATCAGCTCATTCTGTTCTAGCACATTGTAACAATGGAGTAACTGAAAACCTATTTGATGTTTCATTTACTTCATGGAGAGATGATTGGTTGCTAGATTCAGGAGCAACATGTCACATGACATTTAGAAAAGATTTTTTTTGAAGAATTCACTGACAAAGTTGATGGAGCAGTATATTTCGCAGATAAATCCAAACTCAAGCCATCAGGGCTTGGCACAGTCAGGCTTAAACTGCCTGGTCTTCCTGATCATATCCTACATGAGGTTCTATACCTCCTGGAGTTGAAGAGAAACTTGTTGTCCCTGATCGAAATCCGGTAGCAAGGACACTCAATTCACTTGTTTGATGGCAAGGCAGAGGTCAAATCAACATCAGATCACTCACTTGTCATGGAGGGAATAGAAGAAGGGAGACTCTTGAAGCTGAAAGGTTCATCTGCTCATGCTCAAAACTTTGCATTCAATTCACATCATGATGAAGGTACATTTCCATCAAGTCTTTTATGGCATGCTAGATTTGGACACTTAAACTATGAAAGCCTTCGTTTGTTGAAGAAAAATGGTGTTAATGGACTGCCTACAATTCCTAGAAAACCTAAGGAATGTGATGCTTGTATTCTAGGAAAGTATAGCAAACAACCATTTCATGATTCACACTCCAGAGCACATAGAAAACTTGAGCTTGTTCATTCAGATTTATGTGGCCCTATGCCTATTGCTTCTGCAAATGGAAACAAATACATGATGACATTTATTTATGACTACACCAGAATGTGTTGGATTTACTTATTGAAGAATAAGTCTGATGCTTTTCAAACTTTCAAGAATTTTCATGCATGGATTGAAAATGATGCACAAACACATATTGGCTCTCTACGCACTGATAATGGAAAAGAATACACTTCAAACGAATTTGAAAATTATCTTCGTCAACATGGAATCAAACATCAAACAACTGTGCCATATAATCCACAACAGAACGGTGTAGCTGAAAGAATGAACAGAACTACTTTAAATATGGTCCGCTCCATGTTATTTTTCAAGAATGTAAAATTGATGTTTTGGGCTGATGCAGTTCTATGTGCTGTTTACATAAAGAATAGGTGTCCTTCAAGTTCAATTATAAACAAAACTCCTTTTGAAATGTGGCATGGCCACATTCCTTCGGTAAAGCATTTCAGGGTCTTTGGGTCCACCTGTTATGCCTTGATACCCAAAGGTCAAAGGAACAAACTTGGTGCTAGAAGCAGAAAATGTATCTTCTTGGGGTACTCCAATACCTCCAAAGGATATCATCTCTATGATGAAACAAATAAGAAGTTTGTGATAGCAAGAGATGTCATATTTCTTGAATCTTCCAAGAGTGACAAGGTTGTTGAGCGGCAACTTGATCGCCTGGACAGATTCACACATGCAAAGTCTTTCCAAGAGTTTGATAATGTGATTCCACACCTTGAAGGGGGATTCCGATATTGAATCAAACTGTGGAATCATATCCTGAAGCACTCTCTCCCCCACATGAAGAAACAACCATGGATGACACATTGGATGATGTGATTGACAGAATTGGGAGATTGAATCTTGAATCAATCCCAACTTAGTCAACTGAACAGCCTGGGCCATCTCAGAAAGGTCCTCCCAAATGGCTGACAAAGACACTGGAGAATGTTCATCCTGATGAGGTTGGAAAACAGGAACAAGAAGTTCCACTCAACAAATCGAAGGTGATGTAGATAATTCTGATTCTCCTGTTGATATGGATGTTGCTTATAACTGTGAATTGAGTTTGTCTACAGATCATGAACCAACTTCCTTCAAAGAAGCCGCTTCTCATGATGAATGGAAAGAAGCGATGCAGAATGAGTATGATGCCTTGATAAAGAATGGCACTTGGAAGCTGGTTGATCCGCCTTTGGGAACGAAACCAATTGGCTGTAAGTGGGTCTACAAGAACAAGTACAAAGCAGACGGCTCACTTGACAAGCACAAGGCCAGGCTTGTGGAAAAAGGATTCGCACAGAAAGAAGGAGTTGATTATGAAGAAACTTTTGCTCCCACAGCAAAATGGACCACCATCCGGACTCTCTTTGCCTTAGCAGCTCAGAATGGATGGAAAGTCCATCAGATGGATGTAAAAATAGCCTTCTTGAATGGAGATCTAAAGGAGAAATTTTATATGTCTCAGCCAGAAGGATTTGTGATAAAGGGTCAAGAACACAAAGTTTGCAAACTTGTGAAATCCTTGTATGGCCTCAAGCAAGCACCACGAGCCTGGTATGAGAAGTTGACCGAGCATCTTCTGAAACTTGATTTCAAACACTTTGATCTTGATGATGCAACTTTTTTTGTTAAGAAAGTTGGAAAAACAGTTGTATATCTTGTGGTATATGTAGATGATCTTTTGATAACAGGAAACAATGAGAGCTATATTGCATCCATGAAGAAAGAGTTGAAGAAAGGTTTTGAAATGACTGATTTGGGTCATGTTCATTACTACTTGGGTATTGAAGTAATCCAACATCCTAAATTCATATTTCTTTCTCAAAAGAAGTACATTGGAGATCTCTTGAACAAATTTGGCATGGATGACTGTAAACCCTTAAGCACTCCAATGGAACAAAACTTGAAGCTCACATCTATTGAAGGGAAGGAATTTGAGGATGCAACTAAGTATAGACAACTTGTAGGAAGTCTTATCTACCTGACCACCACCAGACTTGACATTTCATTTGCTGTTGGAATTCTCTCAAGGTTCATGCAAAAACCTTGTGAAGGACATTGGTCTGCTGCAAAAAGAGTGCTAAGGTACTTGAAGGGGACTCAAGACTTTGGACTCAAATATACACAGGTAGGCGACTTTAGCTTGATCGGATACTCTGATTCAGACTTTGATGGCGACAAAGAAATAGGGGTGTCTACTATAGGTTACACCATGAGTCTTGGATCAGGAGCTGTCTCATGGAGATCACACAAACAGTCAGTTCCAGCAGATTCCACGACCGAGGCAGAATATGTGGCAGCAGCTGAAGCAACAAAGGAAATTGTGTGGCTCCGGAAAATCCTGGAAGATTTGCAGATGAAACAAATGTATTCCACACCACTCATGATCGACAAAACTTCTGCAATAAAGTTGGCCAAGAACCCAAAGTTCCATGATCGAACAAAGCACATCAATACAAAGTACCATCTAATTCGACATCATGTTCAAGCCAAAACCATCCATCTACATCATTGTTCCACAAATGAGCAAACTGCTGACATCTTCACCAAAGCACTTGGAAGAGAAAAGTTTGAAAAGTTCTGATCGATGCTTGGACTCACCAACATCCCTTCGGATTAAAGGGGGGAATGTTGACACCTAATCCTATGGATGGGTGTGCACATGTATTTTTGTATATTATTTATTATTAGGAAATAAGGAAGGCCAAGAGTCATTGGGAGATGAATCCCAATAGCCTCACCTCCCATCTATATAAGCATGTACATTCTTCAGCAAATCAGCTAAAGTAACAAGAAAGTGACAACTACTACTTAAATGAGCACAACAGAAAGAAAGGAAAGGGTGAAGTTTTCATATCATAACTGAAAATTTCTACACTGACACATAGGTGGAAACCATACATGTGTACATAACTTAAAGATAATAGACGATGAAACAACAATGTTTTATTTGTTGCTTAGTCTCAGAAAATGTTCCCTCCCATTCCTTGCAGAAACTCTGCATCTACATACGGCTTAATCTTCTAACAAACAATTCAATAAAATCCCTCCAACATCCTTCCAATAAAAATCTTGATCCACAATGCATAATTTGACAGACTTTAATTTAAGAAATATTGCTTTAGTCTTGGTCATACCTGGTGGAGCTTGTAAATGCTGTAAAACATAAACAATGTCTGTATACTAGGTGGAAAGAACAAAACATTTGGATTCCATTGGATAGACTCTTCTTCACCATCTAAAGCAGCAAGAAAACTTATGTCTAATGCATGCAAATTTGATTCTTCCATCAACTTGTCCAGTCCTTGACCCTTAATAAGATTTTTTGGCTTAATCTCAACGTCATATTCTAAAATAAAAACTATCCACTTACCTCTCTTTCCTTCTAGATCCTTTTGAGTAAGGATTTATTTTACTATTGCATTGGGAACAAAGGAAATTATATGAGAATGCAGTATATACACTCTGAAATATTTCAAGTCTTTTCCCAAGGCAAGAGCTTTATTTTTCATAATATTATATTTCAAAGAAGGATATCTTAATCCCCTATTGAAAAAGTTTGTGGACTGCTCATATCCCTCCTTTTTTTTTCTGCATCGACACTGTTGCAATTGTGTGTTTTGAAGCAAAAGAAAAAATAATAAAGTCCTTAGTGTAATTAGGATTGGACAAAAGAAGATAATGATTCAAGCTTGAATTTATCTCACTGAATGATATTTTTGCTTCAACATTCCATTTTATTTCATTTTCATTTCTCAACATATTAGTAATAGCTCTCAAAATTTCAGCCAAGTTTGGAATAAACCTTCTTAGAAAATTAATTCTTCTAAGGAAGGACTACACTTCCTTTTTGTTTCTTGGGATGTCAACCTTTTGTATAGATTCAAGTCTACTAGGGCTAATTCAGATGCCATCTTTGGAAATAATATGACCTATCATTTTACCTTATTGAAGCCCAAATAGACACATTTTGGGATTCAAAAAAATACCATATTTTCTATATTTTTTAGAATTTTTTTTTAAAGTGTTGCAGATATTCAATAAACTTAGAAAATACGGTTATATCATCAACATAAATTATAATGAACCTATCCTTCTCATCTGGAAAATAAATTCCCATTGCTCTCTGAAATGTTGTGCCTGCATTCATAAGTCCAAAATGCATCTTCCCATACATAAATATTCTCCATGGGGTTATGAAGGTTATTTTTTCTTGATCATCTAGATGCACTAAAACCTAGTTGTACCCTGAGAAACGATCAAGTAATGAAATTATATTGGAACCAATTACTCACTGCAAAATATGATCCATCTTTGACAAGAGTTATTTGTCTTTGAGGGAAACTTTGTTGAGGTTCTGGAAGTCTAAAAATAACCTTATTTCTCCATTTTTCTTCCTTACTAGTACTATATTGGATAACCATTTAGAAAATCTCAGAGGTACAATAATCTTAGCATCAAAAATATTTTTTAACTCTTTCTCAATTAAGGGAAACAAAACATGATTTAATCTCCTCAATTTTTTCTTGAAAGGCTTCTGATCTTCTTTAACAAGAATAGTGTGTTGAATAATACCTTTATCATAGACCTTTAGATCCTCATATCCCCATGAATAAATATCAGAATATTCTTTTAAAAACTCTATGTAATTTTTTTTCTTCTAGAGGTAAATACTTGGAAAGTTTTACAATCCTTGGAACATCTTCAACTCCAATATTTTAGTCCTCCACTTCTGATCCAGTGGATTGAATCTTTGGTTTAAGTGCTAAATCATTGAAATCAAATAGTTTTTCAAGTGGTACTAAACCTCTTGGTATTATATTGTCCTTAAGTTGTAGGATTTCAAGCTCTGTTTCATTCTCATTAAAATTCTCATTAATCTGATTCAAAATATTTTGTTGTTTGTTCTCCTCAACACTATTTTATGTATCAATATGAAAATTTTCAAACTCATCCTTTAACTGTAAAAAAAATATCCAATTTTTTTCCATTGCCAAACGATTTCCAATACCTTATGTTATCAAGGATGACAGACCATGTTTTACCTCAATTTCAAGCTTTCTGATTAACCAAAAAGGAATATTACATGTACTTTTTGAGGTTTCCAATGCATCAAAAAACACATTATGATATCTAGGAATCAAAGACAATGATACTCTTGAAAACACTGCAGAAAATAAAAAACAAAATTCTTGTATGCCCTCTTCCTCGGATGTTTAGCTGAATACTCACCTTTTATTTATTTAATAATAAGTTCTGAATTTCCATGGACCAAAATTCGTTTAGCTCCTAATCTCTTCAATAACTTCAACCCCAATATTAAAGCCTCATACTCAACAACATTATTTGTACATTGAAAAGCAAGCTTATAGGAATGATTTATGATCTACCTATATTTGTGTTTGAAATCCATATACCGAATCCTGCTCCTTCCCTGCTTGCTTCCCCATCAAAGTCCATATATCTTTCCTTGTCTATTTCAGCCTTTATATTTAAATCTCTTTCCTTGTTTGATTTGTTATATATATCTTGAATATCTTCTTCCAAACATATGTCATAATGTAGAATGAAAGAATGCATATATGAATGTACAAAATCTATTGGATAATTTATGGTTTTTTCCTGAATACTTAGCATATATTTCATGAGAGTCTCTCTATAAAATCTCCTTTGCTTCTCAAAAACAGGGATAGTTGCATATGTCACTTCCATTTGTAATGTGTCTAGCAATTTTTCTCCCCAAGACTTTGATAAGAAAATTCCATATTTTGGAGGTATATCATAAACAATAACGTACATTACTATGCTTTTTGTTGGGATTTGGGTCAGAGTGACACATAAATATTTGATCAATCCTAAAAATTTTACTCTTCTTGATTCAAAAGACAAGAGATCTTTATATGGCCTAGTTATATCCAATCCCATCTTTTCCATAATCACCCTTGGCATGAGATATGTGAAGCTCTTGAATCCAACATGGCATTGTGTAAAATGAAATCATGAATATTGAGACTAACATAAAATGGTGGCAAATTACCATCTTGTGAAATTCCCTCAACTTCTGGTCCAAACAACAATATAGGTTGGTCATCACTTATATTTACAGTATTTGTTCCTTCTTCTATCTTTAGTTCCTTTATAATTTTATTTCTATACACATCCTTTTTCATTAATTCAGCCAGTGGAACAAAAATTTTCACCTTGGAAAACTCATTTTCAAGATTAAAAGAAGGTTGAGTTTTTTCTACCTCTTTCACATTTGTATCCGATCCTTCGAGGGACTTCCTTTGTAGGATTGACTTTAATTTGACTTGTAAAAGTTGTATCTGCCTTAATATTTTTATAAGAATTTGCTGCAGTTTTTATATTTATGAGATTATATTATTTATGCACTTCCATAATGGAATTTTGATAGCCCTTTTTATAATCTTTAGATTTTATAGGGATGAATTATGGTTGTGACAACAAAAACAAGCCTTATTTTTCTTTTTTAAGAAAATATCCTTTTTTTCTCCTTCAACAAAAATATTGATATCATCTTCTACTATACCTTCTGTTGTCTCTTCTTCCTCAGCATAATTTTCCTGAAAAGGTGGTCTAATTTGTTGTTGATATGCTCGGTTTTTGGGGTCTCTTTGCTTAATTTGGGGTTTTTTCCTTCTAAAATTTGGATTTATGATCTGTGGACCTCCTTGTGCTTCTCTCGGTGCAGTTATATCTATCAAATTCATTCTTTCCATAATCCTCTCCATATTTTTAACCAAAGTTTCCAATTTCACATATGATGATGAAGAAGGCTCTTCTTTAATAGCCACTCATTTCTTAGTTCTTAACTTAGATTTATTTGCTAGCAGATTATCCTCTACACTAAAAACATTTATTCCCATCTCCTCTAAGATAGACGGATTTATTTCTCTCAAATGATAAGCCATATCTACATCAAAACCATCTGGATATCAAAGGAAGGCCAACCCGAGTGAAGGATTTATTTTTGCTAGAATAACATAGTAAATGTTGTTGAATCTATCAGAAAAATATTGAATGGAATCTCCTATAGCTCTCTTTAAACCTTCATACTTTTCAAGAATCTAAAGTGGATTCTTTTTTACCTCCCAAGGAGAAAGGAAAACTTTATGAAATTGCTGTAAATTAGTAATACTATCTCCTCCCAATCCCATATACCATTTTCTCACTTCACCTTCCAAACTTTGAGAAAACAACCTTACCTGAAAATCCTCATTATCAACCTCTTCTAGGTCTACAAAATACTTCATCTTATCAATGTAATGTTATGTTTTAGTGGGCCCAATTCCATCAAATTGGGGTATATGTTGTGCATAATTCAATGGCATAGGATTCAATGGTTGTTGTAGAACCAAAGGAGAATAACAGGCTTCCATGATTGGAATATGAGAAACTAATGAAATTACAGTTGTGCCTGATGGTGGGGGAATCAAAGGTGTTGTAGTTGTGATTTGTTGAGTTGGTATAGAAGGATTATGAATCACGTATGTAATAGGGACAGGAGAAAAAGGAGGAATCAAAGGAAAGGTGAATGGTGGAGTAGGAGAAGAAAAGGTAGTCTGTTGGATTATGAATGGTTCTTAAGCAGATTGATTTAACTAAGTTACTAAAATTTCAAGATTTTTAAACTATTGTAATATGTCCTTATCAGATTCCGAAATAACATATTTTTGTGTAGAAATATAGGATTTAAACTTGGTTTCATCGAATATTATTTCAGGGATAAAAATTTCTGATTTGGTTTTAAAAAGACTACGCTCAAAAGGAAAGTCAAACTAAATATCTTCGACTGTCATAAGGCTTTCATGAAGTGAGTGGAATCTTGGAAAAGGGTTATTGCTTGCTTGAATTTCTTCAAATCTCTTTTTCTTAATCAACCTTTTAGGATAACTCACAACTATAGGAGGATTAGGATCTGGATGGGATCTTATGTAAATATTTCTAGAAGCCATATTTTGAATGAAACTTGTCACAACTAGATTTAACACAATTTTCTGGATAAAGAAAACAACCTATATTTTCCTAACTCATTGTTATCCATAGGAACTAGGCTTAAACATTTTTCAATTCACAAATTTTATTGGGGTTGATTTATATATTTTTTTCTCCCCAGTATGGTCACCATAATGTTAGCACAATTTAGTTTTCCTAGGTTAAAGAGGAAACTGCAGAGGTAACCACAAACCACTTTAAAGCTGGGATCCAACCCTTTCAACTTCAGAGAGGGCTATCTCTATGTGAAATTTTCAATCATTATTTCTAAATTTTAGGCTAGATATAAAGATCAAAGATATGTTTTAAAATTTTTGTGGTTATAGAATGAAGGAAAATTCCATTTGGCATGGAGTCATGAAAATGTTCAGTAATAAATTATAAATCAACAGTGTGGACGAAATAAGGCGAGGTAGGAAATCTCTTGGATCTTAAAACATTTTATGGTGTGGATGAGATGAACGAGTTTATGATAAATTAAATATAAAGCATATTTAAATAAATTTTATATTTAATCTCAGAAGGAAAACATTAAGATTTTTTAAACAAGCCAGAGGAGACTATAACAAGTAAATTCAACTCCTAATATTCTTGCAACAATCAAGAAGGAAAATCCATGCGAAAAACTCAGAAAGAAAAAAAAAATAACATAAGGGAAAACATCACCATTTGTCTGACACAACAATCCTGGAACAAAACTGCCTCTATATTTTTGAATTGATTACTTGAAAATAAATTACACAGCTTACATTCAAAAAAAAGATCTCCTTTACATAAACCAACCCTTTCTAAATCGCTTTTCGAGATAATTATAGAGTTTGTCCCAATGTCAATTCGAATTTCAAAATAAAATCATTTACAAAATAATCACTATCAAAAGATGTATATATTTCAAAATAGTAGGAATGTTGGACTAATTCGGGTTTTATGTTCACATTTTGAGGAATGTTGGTGTTGAATGTAGCTATTTTTCTGCTTCTTTTTTTTACTACTCCAAATCTTTAGGATTTCTGTTTGATTTCATCAACAATCTCCAAAAGTTTATCCCATATTTATTCACTTGGAATAGAGAAATTCACCATACTTCGAAGTCTTTCATCTACTTCTGTGTATGTTTGAAAAGTTGGCTTATTGGGGAATGGATGATAGACTTCAAGCTTAATGTGGAGATGATATTGCAGGTCTTCCAATAAAGCTTCTCTGCTTATTTTTCCTCTCACTTTGGTGAACTTGGATGTCTGAAGCTATATCACATAAATTTTCCTGGTAATATTCTAATGGAATCAATTTTCCATTGGAAGCTCTCAAAGGTGGAAGTCCTTTCTCCTGCAAGAAATTGAACTTTTTGTTGAATCTTTTAACTTGTAGTTCTAACTCTTTGATTTTATTTTCCAACTATATCATAAGGTTCTTCTTCGTTAGTACTGCTTTTGATTCATTTATTGTGCCTATCCTATCTTGAATCTGGAGTTCTTCGACCTCATATTTAGTCTTTGAGTTTAGCATCCTAATAATTTTATGTTATTCCATTGGCCTGTGTTCAATCTCCACCTTTGTTTGCTCAACTACTGCTTTTACATTTTGTACTAGTTATCCCTGCTCAAAAATAATCTAAAATGATGGCCACAAGTTTGTAATATTGGCATTGATGTTCTGCCACATAATTTGTTTATCCTCTACCAAAATGTGTGTTGTAAGAGACCGATTCTCTTATTTTTAAATTTGTTGAGTCAATTTGAAATTTTTCTGCACTTCTTCCAAATATGTATTTTCATCCTTGATTTCATTTTCCTCTATTATTTTCAATGATGCTAAGATTTTAAATTTTTCTTGGTTAGTCAATTAAAAATATCCCAAAGCTTTGAATAATTTTTCAAATGAATATACAGTGGATATTTCTTCTATTTATGATGATGCTGTTACTTTTTTTTTGTTGTGTACCTATAGCTACTAAGATTTCCTTTTCTTTTAGAAGTGCTTCTATGTATGTCTCCTTTTTCTGAATTAAAACATTTTGTTCAACTATCAATCTAAAAAATTTCTCCTTCTTGTCTCCAGTTGAATGATTTCTTTGGTCTATGGGTCCTCTGTGGTTGGTAGCTTGAGCTTCTTTCTTAGAGCTTGAATATCTGCATTTTTTATTTTGTCATCTCCTTATCTTCTTTGATGTTACTAGGATCATATCCTATTTTAATTACCAAATCCTCTAGAGATTTAGTCCCGATGTCTTTTTCCAAAGATGGAATTCATTCTATATTTAATTCTAAATGCATATTATTCAAGGAGGCCCACGATTTTAAGGTAGCCATGGCCGAAATTTTCATTGTTGAATAGATCATTTCACCTAATTTTTTATGAAAATTGATTTGATCAATTGTATGAATATTTTTGGTATCAAAAGAAAATACGGAGGCTTTGTAGTCTTCTTCAATTTTTGGGACTGGAATTGTAGGTTCCAAGAAGGCCAATTGGAATTTTCCCTTATCTATGTCAAGTGTAGATAACAACTTGTGTAGAGTTGTAGCAGTTTGTTTCCAAAATTCTGAATATGTTGTAGCTTTTAATGCTTCAAAATTCTTCTTGATCTCCTTGTATCTGAAAAAAATATTTTTTTTGTGTTGAAATTTGGGATATGGAATACCCATGTGATTATGTTGTCCCCTCAATATGTTGAGATAGAGTGGTGGGAAAACCTATTGAAACAACTGTAGCTTTCTCTTGTGATCCCTTTTCTTCTGAAGATTCATATTGAATATTTGTTATCTTGAGACTTTGAATTTTTAGGAGACATACTTTCCCTTGGTCTTTTGGAATCCTTTTCTTTTGAAATTGGAGTTTGTAGAGATGTTTTACTAAAAATTTTCTCTTCATCCTCCTGTAATGTGTTCTTTGTCCACTGCTCCTGATTAACATACTGGTCTACTTTTGGTTTAGCTTTATGCACATATGGTGTGGTATTTTTCTAAACTCTTAGTCTTGAAATTATCCCAAATGGATCATAAGATGATATGAATCTTAGCTTAAAATTCATTTTCCTTAGTAATTCTTCTACTGAATTTGCTACTACTCTAGTATTGACAATATAAGGACCAACTTGTGCCTTCAATTTAAATTGTGCCTTCTTCTTTCTTGATACAAAATTTAAATCATCCATATTTAACATATGTCTAATGTATTCCAAGGAAAAAAACCTCACTATTACAAATACTGGTAATATGTAGGGAGGAATTTCACACCCATAGATCTAGATCTCTGTATAATTCTGGTATAGATACCAATCTCCAAATTTAGCTTGTTTTGTAAGATGCAAAACCTTGATGATCTCTGGTGAAATTCTTTGTACAATATCGCTGCTAAAAAGACACAAGGATATATGTAAAAACCGATCCACACAATTGTTGAATGAATAATATTCTGAATTCCTTGTAACCAAATAATTCTAATGAATGACTAATAGTGGGATTCAATGTTCATCCACCTTCTGTAGTTGGAACTTGAACCTGTCTTCTTGATAGAATAACATCAAATATACTAGGACTAACTTGTGTTTGAATGCACCTTCAGCTTTAAATTTCATAATTTCTTATGACTAACATTTGATCGGTATTGACTATAATTGAAGATGACTGATGGCTTCTGACCAATTGAAAATATTGAGGAAAACCTTAACACTACTTCATCTACCGATTGGTCTGTGATATAACCTAATAGGAAAGACACCATGGAAATAACTTTCCTTGACATATCAGGGAAAATGAAAGTAGGTATAGGCATTTTAGAATTATTAGATAGAAAACATTAAAAAATATGGGCTCACTGGAAGAAGGTAAGTTTTTGGTATATTTCCATGAGTGCATTAGTGGAAAATGGGTGTAAAGAAGTTTGAGAATTGATCTGAAGGGCTTGACAAATAGCTTCTGAGGATTTCATTGTTTTGAGAAATTACTTCTTTCTGGTTGGGGAGGTACCTAAGATGACACCATGTAACAATTTATGGAAAAATATGAGTCTAGGGAAAAAAAAATTGAGGAAAACCTGACTCCCAGATGCTCAATTCATCACTATTGTCTACAAACTTTTGATTTTCCCAGTTATGAAGTTCGTATAAATCGAATTGACACAAGGTTTTTTCTATCTTGTACTGGGTATCGACCAAATGGAACTTATCTAAATAATAGATAAGAGGTAACATAGAATTCTCACCAGTCATTTTTCCCTTTCTTTGTGCGAAGAAATCTTTAATTTCAATGGAAAATTCAAGAAGACACTGTTACCAGATCATAATTGATTTGTTGCGGAAGGGGAATGCTTTGTAGAGGGTGTTGGTACACTTTATAAATATTCAATATTAACCTATGTAGATCAAACAACTGACAAAAGGGGATAATGCAGTTTGATACATGATTTGTAAAATGATAATAGAGGGTGATTAATGGAATTATTACTTTTTTGGAGTGTGGCGTTAAATAATTCATATGTTGGCAGGAGAAAATTAATGGCTAGCATCTATATGACTATTGGAGAGATATTTGAAGGCTAACAATTATATGATGTAAGGGGGTGAGAATACATGGACAGATGTGGTGGCGTAGCATGGACAGGTGTGAGGGTGTGGTGTAATGTGATGGCAGGGCATGAGTGGAGTAGGAGAAAATGGAAATAGGAGATGGTTTTTATTTTATTTTTTGCGGGGGGGGGGGGTGTTGGATTGTAAGTGGTAAGGGAGGAGAGGCCCCCAAAATACTCATGGTTTTAAACAAACTAATTTTTGGACCCCCCCTTCACATTAAACTTTGGGATATTGGGGGGAGGCCGAACATCATTCCCTGCCGTTGATTTTGGCGGGGATGACCTCTTTCATCCAGAAGCACTAGTTCTTTATTACAAAACAACAAAACATCATGTCATCCTTTATTCACCCTTTAAAACATACCTTTTCTAATTTTAATCGAGTTTTAAGGATAATAAAAAAACAATTTGGGCGGAATTTTCGTTGGCACGCCCTTTGAGGATTTTTATTTCATTTATTTTTCTTTAAATAAATATTCCTCTCGGTAATTTTTCTCTATTTTTCTTTCTTTCTCCATTTTTTATTTTTATTTTTTTCTATTTTTCTATTTTTATTTTTAACAACTAAACAACTTAAAATGAAAAATCATTTACAACATCCCACTGGGATAAATGGCTAGATAATCATACCTTGATCACTATATTTATAAGACCCTAAGAGAAAGTAATTCTGAAAGGTGCATCTTTATTTGGTATAAGGATGGTTTAAAAGGTTATAAGCTTTGGAACCTAGAAACAACGAAGGTTGTGCACAACTAAGATGTGGTGTTTAGAGAGGTGAAAGATGTTATTAAACTTGAATTCCTCCAAAGGAACCTAAGAGTATAGAGTTTGAGCTAAATGAGGAAGAATCAAACTCTACAACAGAACAATATTCAGAAGAGGAAGAGCCACAAACTCCATCTTTGAGAAGATCAGTTCGAGAAAGAAGGCAACCATAAAGGTATAGTCTACCTGTTTTCTGTTCAAATGTTTCTCTATCTATAATTGATAATGATCTCAGAACTATCGGGGATGAAGTGGATTTAGAGGATGGAAAACTATCGAAGGAGGCCATGCTTGATGAAATGGCATCCTTACACAAAAATGAGGCTTGGGATCTGGTGGAGTTGTCGGTTGGAAGGAAAACCATTGGAAGAAAATGGGTGTTTAAGAAGAAGGTGAATGCATAAGCCAAGGTGGAGAAATACAAAGCTCGGTTGGTAGAAATAGGTTATTCCCCAAGTGTCGAGAAATTATTTTGGCGATATTGTTTCTCTTGTTGCCAAGGTAGCTTCCATTAGATTACTTTTATCTATTGCTGTTGCATTTGATTTTTAGGTAGAATAGATGGATGTGAGTGACAAAATTTCAATCACGAGGATTTGGAAGAAGAGATATACATGAAGGAACCTGAAGGCTTTGTGGTGAAGGGTTAGAAAGAACTAGTATGCAAATTAAAAAATAATTGTATAGGTTAAAAGAGTCACCAAGGATATGGTCTCAGAAATTTGATACATATATACGGGGAATTAGCTTCAACAGAAGAAAAGTGGATCAGTATGTGTATTTTAAATAATTTTTGACCGTGTTATTTATTTGGTCTTGTATGTGGATGATATTTTGTTGATTGGAAATGAAAAAGAACTTATCCAGTATTTGAAGATACAATTGTCCTCCAAATTCAACATGAAGGATCTTGGTGCTACAAACTATATTTTGGGAATGGAAATTAAACGAGATTGGGAAAAGAGGAAGCTCTAGATAAACTAGAGGAAGTATGTCGAGACAATATTGCAGAAGTTTAATATGCAGGAAAGTAAACTAGTGAAGGTTCCTATTCTTGTAGGTGTAAAGTTATCTACTAAAAAGTGTCCCAAGACACAAGAAGAGGAAAAGGACATGTCACATGTTCCATATCGAAGTGCAGTGGGTAGCCTTATGTATGAAATAGTATGTACTAGACTAGAAATTTCACATGTAGTGGGAGTATTGAGGAGGTTTATGTCAAAACTAAGGAAGGATCATTTGACATGCAATGAAGCAGGTTTTCAGATATTTGTGTGGCACTAGTGATTATTGTTTGTGCTACCAAGGAAGACCAGGATTGGACATAGTTTTGGACATTCGTGGCTTTGTTGATGAAGACTGGGTTAGAGATCTAAATCACATAAGATCTATAAGTGGGTATGTGATTAACCTATTTGGAGGAGCAGTCAATTAGATGAGAAAATACAGTCTGTAGTGGCTTTTTCAACTACATAGGTTGAATACATGGAAGCCACTCATGTAAGAAAGGAAGCAGTTTGGTTGAAAATATTATGTTCAAGTATGGGGTTAGTACAACAAGCTATAAGGATAGGCTATGATAGCCAAAGTGAAATTTTATTGGTGAAGAACCCTACTTATAATTAAAATAAAAATCACGTTGATGTTCAGTATCACTTTGTGAGGGATATGCTAGAGGACAAAAAGGTATTGTTGGTAAAGGTGGACACTTTGAATAATGTTGCAGATGCATTGACAAAGTCTGTGAGCACTGAGAATTTTTCTTGGTGTAGAGAATCGATGTGCGTTGCAGGGTTGGACCAATGACTAAGCTCTATTGTGACCCATTGTGTGGAAAATAAAACAACAAGTGTGAGAATGTTGGGTGTGTACTATATTATTTTCATGAATAGTCACACACGCGAGGGGGGGGGGTCACAAGGAGGGCAGTTGGCACCCCTGTTTTTTGTGTTGGGTGAAGCATGGGGTGTGGAAGTGCCCCTTATCAGGGGGAATTAGCCCCCCTACAAAGGGTCTAGGGCAATGCTTTGGGAAATTTTTTTTGGACACTATATTAGGTGGGCGGACCTACCTATGGTTTTTTGCATGGGTTTTACACATGGTTTTGGGCATGATGGTTTTCTATCCATGGTATTTTGTAGCTCTGATCAAGGGAACTACGATTATGTTATAATCCAGGGTTAATGGATTGGGGTTTATGAATGCTTCAACATGTATATATGTATTTTAAAATTGAAAGGAATATAATGAAAAAAATAAATATGTTAGTCCCGGTTTTGGGATGCAGGGGAGAATATTTGTGTATATGTGATTCATGTTTATGTTCTCGCCATTATTTATTTTCTATTTTTAAGAATTATTTTGCAGGTAATTTTTGTATATGGTTAAAATCTACAGCGAAGGTGTTCTCTCAGGTGGAGGGAATTGATTATGAGGAGAACTTTTCTCTAGTAGTAAGGTACTCTTCAATCAGATCTATTGTAGCACTTTCAGTGCAGCTGGGCTGGAAGATACATCAGATGGATGTGAATAAAACTTTTTTCAATGGAGTGATTGAAGAAGAGGTGTACATAGATAATTCAGAAGGATTTGAGACCTTCGACAGAGAGTCACATGTGTGCATACTCAAGCTAGCTTTGTATGGATTGAAGCAAGCACCTCATGCTTGGTACACCAGGATCAACAACTATTTCACTGAATTGGGCTTCAGCAAAAGTGAAGCAGATGCAAACATTTACCATATTGTGGTTGAAGATAAATTATTGATTATAGTATTATATTTTGATGATTTAATTCTAATAGGTGATGAGAAGGTGATAAAATCTCGCAAAGAATATTTGGATGGAGAATTCGAGATGAAAGACATGGGGCTCATGCATTATTTCCTTGGTTTGGAAATTTAGTAAGGATATGATGAATTATCTATCTCTCGGGGCAAGTATGTCAATGAGATATTGAAGAAGTCTCATATGGAGAGACACAAACCCATGGAGATTCCTCTTGCAGGGAATTGGAGGAAGGAATATGCTATTTTAGGAAAAGTGGTAGAAGCTACCATTTACAGATAGCTTGTGGGTTCACTTATGTACTTGTTGAAGACACGACCAGACATGTGTTATGTGGTTAACCAACTTAGTCAAGCAATGGTTAATGTAGAAATTTTAATACAAAATATGTATTGCATGGATTCTCCTAATCTAAAGATTATATGCCACTGTTAAATATAGAATCACTTCTACAAAATCTTTGCGGAATTTGAAACACAATCGCCAATCACAATATCATGAAGAAATATCAATCACACATAACACAAATAATTTTACCGAGAAAGCATAAAGCTAAAAACCCTACTATCTTCTATTATGTATTATATCATGGATCATGAAACAATTACATACAAAGCTCAAATCCAAGAGCTCTCAGTACATCATACAATTGTCTCACACTGTCATACAAAACTTGGCAAATCCCTTAGCCAATTTACTGTCTCCAGACAACCTGCCTCCACTGCGCAATCCCTGATGGTCAAGAAGCTCTGAATGATTGATTATAGCCTTCCTTGACTACACGATAATCATAGGCACATCCAATGTGTGTGTGGTTCGATGTGTGCAATCGATAATGTCACAATTGATAGTCAATCTGTCCCTTTCACCTACATCTCAACTGGGTATCTACTGGATTTGACATGCATGTAGTTAATAGTAGTAAATATTCAGTTGCATGTGAGACCATTGATTGTGAATTAATAATAATTAATTCACTTTATCTCTCATTAGTGTATCTTTAGTTACAACTAGCATAACTGAGTTTAACTCACTTAACTGAGTTAAACTACTTTACAACTCTCGTAACTGCACTTCCAACTCTTTTACAACTAGAATCACTCTGTTACAACTCAAGTCAACTTACATGTCCCACTAACCAACCTCTTAACTCAAAATTCACTTAACTAACTGAAATTCCACTTCAATTAACTATTTCCAAGTTCTCATTGAGAATAGATTACTGTTTATTTTCCAACTAATATTAAGGAATAATAATAGTCGACATGCATCTATAAATAGGCATTCATTCTATAAATAGAACTTGCACATAAATCTATAAATAGACCTCATCTATAAATAGAATTTTCTCATGCATATATAAATAGACATCCACCTAAAAATAGCCTGTGTGGGCCCCACATAGTGTAGGTACTTAATTTTCACTAGGATCAAGGATGTTGTTTCTGGATGCCAAGTTCACTATTTCTTGTTGCAAACTTCAATAATTAATCCAACCAAACTCTATTGGAAGGCAAAAAAACATGTGTTGAGATACCTTAGAGGCACCACTTAGTTTGGTCTTTGGTACATTTGGACAAAGGGAGTGAAGCTATAAGGCTTCAAATATGCAGAATTGGTAGGGATTCCATTAGACATGAAGAGCGCATCAGGAGGAATCTTAAGTATTGGGTCAACAATAGTTCCTTGGTACAGAAGGAAGAAAAGTTAAATTGCACTCAGATCAACAGAAGCAGAGTACATGGCTGCTAGCCAAGCATCTTGTGAGGCTACCTGGATGAGGAAGATTTTTCTTGGGTTATTTAGCCAGCAGATGGATCCTACAATGATTTATTGTGACAACCAAATTTGTATCAAACTCTCGGTGAATCCACTTTTCATGATAGGTCCAAGCATATCGACATATAGAATCACCATGTCAAATATTATGTGCAGAGGCAGATCATGATGCTAGAGTAAATTCCTACATAGGAACATGATATCGACATATTGAATACGACACTTTCAAGAGGAAAATTCAAGTTCCATACGGAAGGATAGGGGTATCTGATAATCCCTTTCTTGATGAGAGGGAGTGTTGGAATGGCACAAAGAAATATTCAAATTTAATTTTCCCTTGAATTAAATTAGAAGAAAATTGCAATTCCACTTCATATGACACCTTGTATGATTTAACTAAGTTAGTTTGACTTAGTTGGTTTAGTTAATTTGAGTTGAGGGTATAACTTGAGCCATGTAGAGTGGTTGCTACTTTTTAGAAGCTTTGGTTGATTTTATTTTGAGTTGTAATTAATTAATTCAGTTTATTTGAGTTAAAGTCAGTTTAACTAGTTCCAATTGTTGCAAGAACTAGTGGAAAGCCAAAGTGTCGAAGTGGAACTTGAACGACACTTAGTGATCAACAAGATAACTAATAAATCAGCCATAAATAAATCCTACATGTGTGAATTGAGAGTTACCCATTTCAGATTGGAGTTCAAGGATAGTGTACTATCAGTTGTATAATCATCCAAATTGTATGGGTGGTGCATGTAGTAAGAGTAAGGCCTATGATGGATTCTGCAGTATTGGATGGGGATTTCCCTAATTAATAGGGGATAATTACCCAAGGGATCAACACAAGGAAATAAGGACTTGGGAAAGCCAAAATTTGGTTAAGTATTATCCTAGGCTAGTCTAGGAAGAAGTGAGACAGATAGAGATAGTGCATAGGTTCCTCGGGCATGAGAAAGGAATTGTAATATTCTGATATTTTATGACTAATAAAATATACATATAGCAGGGGTTTTAGCTGTGTGTTTCCCTAGGAAATAATTGTGTAATGTTTTTATTGAATTCTTTCTCTTGTATGCTTCGTGATTTCATGATCATTTAAGTTGGTTTCCACAATTGGTAGAGTATATTCATGTCTATTGTTTTGGAATATTAAATTAGCAATTTGAATCCACAAGAAATTTCTACAAAGAAGAACCCACGAGTCAAACAGGTCCAATATCTACATGTATAAATCAATAGTTTAGTCTTGGATACATCAGAAAATCAAAAAAAAAATTGGAAAAATTAAAATCCAAAAAAGAACAATTTTTTTTTGTTTTACCTATGGCACCCCATCGCTCGCCATCAAGAAGCATGAGATATGGGTCTCCACGGAAATATATCCCTTCATATGGATAATACTCCATCATAATGAGTTTCATGCACAACCGTCGAAAGAATATTGGTGTGAAACTCATCAATGACGGACATCCATGTCTGGATATAAGATCCTCCCACCTGCTCATCTGTGGGACTCTCAGATTTGTGGGCTTGAGTGAGATATGTTATGGCCTGAGCATTTGAATTTGCTCTAAGGAAAAATAAATCAAGATCACACCATAACAAAATTTCTTCAACCATCCATCTTTTTCCTCGGCCAATTTTTCTTTAATGTTTACTACAACTCCCTCACTCTAGTTGAAAATTATCGGTTCCATACATTCTAGAGCATACTGCATGTATGAACTTTGGCTAAATGTAGAGTAGAACTGTTGGAAAATATAGCAATAATGAATATGATAATTCTTAAAGGAAATTGGACCAAATTTTTTATCTCAATTTCCCCATATTTAGTCGATTGAGATTGAGTATGCAGTGTGTGTTGATGTAATCTTTGATTGTCTCTCAACCCCTTATCACGCCTGAGAATGAGATAGGGGCACCTCTCCTTGATAAACCCGTCAAAAAGTATATATCTTCCCCCTGTCTCTTGAGCATATGTGTTCCAAGTATGAATTCTTGTGCCTGAACATCCCATGCCCACACAATATATTATAACAGCTCCAACTATTTCCTCATACCAAGAAGCTAGAAGAATTTAAGTAGCCCTCAATTCCTTAATTCCTGGATAATGGTTGGATCATTTTCTACATTCATATATTTTTTCTCATGTTCTCTTTCCTACCATATTAAAGACACTTTTTTCCAGTAAAAACCTAAAACATCACAAGAAGAATGATTAAGAAAAACCTCATGCAAAAAACTGGAGAATTTTTTAAAGAAAACAGGAAAATCAATCTGTGAAATCTTCCCAACACTCCCTACCAAAGGAAGATAGAGTTCTTCAATGCTCTCATCAGTGCATTTAGTCCTAGTTCATAACTCCTTTCAACTTTTTGGGGGTGTGTTGGACCTAGGGCAAGAAATTAAAGCCCTAGGGCCCTTAAAAACTTTAAAAAAATTAATGAAATGACAAAATGGAAGCATGAAAAGAAAGAGGAAGGTTATAGCTCCTACCTAGAGGTGATTGTGCTCAAAATGGTCCACGAGATAGGTTGAAATCAGCTATAGAAGATCAGGGGAAAAAGCATTGAGAGCTCACTCAACAAGAGGTAAAATGTGAAATGGTAAAAATCAATTACTTTTGCCTATTTTATGGTCATTTTCATTAATTATTTTATTGATATTTTTATTTTTTGACCTAAATATTGTAGAAAATATAAAAAAACGAGATTCAACTTGATATTATAATGTACTAAAATAAGATATTGAATCCTTATACAATTTTCAAGAACAAAACACAATCGCACAATCACATAACAAGTAAGAGAAAGAGACAATCAACCACATAACACAATATGTATCCGGTGAAAGAACACTGCCTAAAACCCCGTTATATGTATATTGTATAAAGTCAAGATCATGAAATTTTACAATGTTTTTCTCTCATCGAGAAACTCATGCACTCTGATAACTATCTCACTCTGATCTAGGAAAAATTAGTTAATTACTTAACCAATTCTCAGCCTCTGCTCAGCCTCCCTTGTTCAAACATTCTTGGAGGAATTTTCACCCTATTAAATAGGAAATTCATTGTAATTTATTGAGCAATTCATTATTGGCCTCCACATGACTCTATAACTGACCTGTATAATTTTCTAATTATACAACTGATAGTTATCATCCCTTTAACTTTAGTCTCAAATGGACCTTCCTTATAATTAACATGCAACAAATATTTATAGTGAATTATCAATTAAATTATTGATCACTACTTGTGAATTAAATCATATTTAATTCATTGGACCTATCACTAACTCATCACTCAGTTAGAACTAGTTAAACTTATTTTAACTCAATCTCTTAAGTTAACTAATTACAACTCACAAATAATAGTAACTGGACCCCCTTAAATAATGGGAGAACTCTACATGCCTACTCTTTGACCCTCAACTTTGATTTCCTAAGATAACTCAGTCATTCTAACTTAGTTAAATAATACAATTTTTCATGAGATGAAATTACAATTTCGCTTCCAATTTAATTAAGGGAAAATTAAATCATAAGCCCCCTTGGGGTGCCATTTATTGGTGCCATTTCAACGCTCCCTCTGAATAATAAAGGGATTATATACTACCCTGATATTGCCTTTTTTGAATTTGAATTTCATTCTTTCTAGCGCCTTCTTCAATATGTTTTCATCCTGCTCCTCCGTGGGAATGTACTCTAATGAAAAAATCTGCCTCTAAACATAATCTTTGAGATGGTGATACTAGATATCAGTATGCTTGGACCTGTCATGGAATACTGGATTAACCAAGATTTTTTTGTAACTCTAGTTATCACAATGTACCACCGTCGGATCCATCAATTGACCAAACAAATCAACAAGTATCTTCCTCATCTAGATGGCCTTGCATGTTTCCTGACGGGTTGCCATGTACTCTGCCTCTACTGAATTGAGTGCAAACAATCTATATTTCCTGTTGTACCAAGAAAAAATTTTTGATCCTATGTTGAAGATTCCTCCTGATGTGCTCTTCCGTTCGGATGGACTCCCTACCCAATCTACATCGGTGAAGCCTTGATGCTTCACTCCCTCTGTCTGTATGTACCATAATGCATACTCTGTAGTGCCTCTGATATATCTCAACACGTGCTTCCCTGCCTTTCAAAATATCTTGGTAGGATTAACCATAGCTTGGATTAACTGGTTAATTGTGTAGCATATGTCGGGTCATGTTTTCACCAAATACATGAGTGAACCCACAAGCTGTCAGTAAATAGTAGCATCCACTACTTCTCCCAAAGTAGCATCCTCCTTCATCTAGTTTCGTGCTAGAGGAGTCTCCATGGTTTTTTTTCCTCCATGTGGAACTTCGTAAAAATCTCCTTGGCATATTTTTCTTGAGATACAAATAGCTCCCCATTTATTTTCCATATTTCCAATCCAAGGAAATAGTGCAAGAGCCCCATGTCCTTAATCTCAAATTCTCTTGCAAGATCCTCTTTGCAAGAATTTATGAGTTGCTCATGACTTATCAGTATCATATCGCTGAAATAAAGTGAAATAATCAAAAGCTTACCATCAAACATAATATGATATAGGTTCGCATCCACTTCACTCTTGGTGAATTTGAACCGGGTGAAATAGCTGTCAATCCTGGTGTGCCAAGAACAAGGTTCCTGCTTCAGTCCAAACAATTCTCTCTTGAGTCTGCACACATGGGACACCCTATCTAAGGTCTCAAAAGCTTATGGCTGGTCAATGTACACTTATTCCTCAAGAAATCTATTTAAAAATGTTATCTTTTCATCCATTTGATGTATCTGTCATCCCATATGTGCCGAGAGTGCAAGGATGGATCTAATAGATGAGTAACTTGTGAATGGTGCAAAATTCTCATCATAGTCAATCCCCTCCACTTGAGAGAACCCTCTAGCCACAAATATAGCCTTGTGCTTCTCCAAACTCCCATATGTTGTCTGATTCACCTTGTAGACCCACATATATCATACAACTGACTTCCCTACTGGTCTTGGGACAACTTCCCATGCATTGTTTCTGATGATGGATTCATACTCCTCAACCATGGCATCGACCCACACTAGTTTTTTCACTACTTCCTAAAACGTGGAAATTTTTATCTCAATACCTTCACTCATAAGAGAAATGTATCCAGTGTACCACTCTAGGTACCTTCTCTGTCTGTGTTGTGATGTGGGTGCTCCCACATCCAAAAATATTTTTCCAGCCTCTCTGGTGTGATTCCTTCCATCTCTGGTGGATGGCTCTACATGAGTAGTTTCTACCACTCTCTGTTCCTATTCTTTTGGCTTCTCCACATCCTGAGGTTCATCCTTTGGAGATAAGAGCTCATTAACTGCATGCAACTTGAGCTCCCTCTCAAGGGAAAATCACATGGCTTTGTCATCATCAAATTTCACATCTCTTCTGACCATTATCTTCATGTGTGATGGTAAGTACATCTAATAGTTGTGAGGTGTATTAGTGTACCCAAAAAATATCCCCAAATCTTTTTTTGGCTCTAGCTTCTTCTTGGAATCTTTGGTCACACAACAATAAATATATCAACCAAAAATTTTAAAATATGACACATCCCGTCTCTTACCTTGAAAAACCTCCTCTAGTGTACTCATCCCAAGTATCCAATGATGACTTCTGTTCTGCACAAATATTCTTGTATTGCATGCTTCCATCCACAGATGCAACGGTAGGCCCTGATCATGCAACATACCTCATACTTCTCCCACAATAATTTTGTTCTTTCTTTCCGCAACTTCATTCTATTGTGGGTTATGACGTGCAATCAATTTTCTTCAAATTCCTTTTGAGACACAAAAATTATTGAATTCATTAGAGATGTATTATCCACCATTTTCACTACTCAGATCCTTCACCTTCTTCCTTGTATATTTCTCAACAAGTGCCTTAAACTCACAAAAATTGGAGAACGTCTGATCTTTATTTTACATGAAGAAATTCCAACATTTTCTTGAAAAATCACATAATACCTATGCTTTGTTGTAGAAGCTATCGAGAATGGTCCACACGCATCTGAGGGAACTCTTTCAAGGATTTACTTAACTCGACTTTCATTATCATGAAAGGTGGCTTTGGTATACTTCCCCAATGTACACTAGTTGCATGTGTCTCTCTGTGCAAGTGCACCCTTTGGAAGTCCTGTAAAAATCCACTACATGTTCCTCAAAGAGCTGTGGTGTAGATGGCCCAACCTCCTATGACATAATTCACTGCTGTCTCAGCTCTCCACCTTCTATAATTTATTTCTCAGTGTTCTATAGTCCTATACATCCAATTTATGGAGATTATTTACTTGAACCCCACTCTTTCTCACCTGTCTCGTGGCTTTGTGACGAAGGAGCACCTTTCCCTGAATGAAGATCACATCATATCCACGATCTTCCAACATAGAAACAAAAACAAAATTATTCTTTAAACTAGGAACATACATGAAATATTTTAATGTGAGTGGATTACCTAACTCCCTCTGAAAGGTAATTGTACCTACACCAGTAGCGCTATACCTCTCTTTGTCACCCATCTCAATGTGAATCTAGAGATCCTTCTCCTCCAAGCTGCTAAAGAATTCTTTTTTGTTGGTCATATGGAATGAAGCTCCAATATCCAAGTACCACACAAAACACATCACCCATGACACCATGCATGCGATGAGGGTGAATTCCATCTCAAATTTTGAATCCAATGCTTCACATGCTGCTCCTCTTGAGGCCTTATTGTTTTTCTTATTTTGTGGACAATTTGTGGCATAATGTCCATGCTCATGATAGTTGAAACATTTTACCTTTTACAAGATTCACTTATTTCCTACCTTTCCTGTCTCAAATTTGGAATGGGACACCTTTCGTTTTCCATTATTTACCTTGACAGTCAAGTCACAGTTCTCCTCATCATTAGTCTTTGATGATGATCCATCTCTGGTGCTCCACCAAATGTATTCTTATTCCAGATTGGGCCATAGTTGCTCCCAATCTGGTAGCTTCTCCCTCCCATTAACAGGTTCCTGTTAGCTATGCTAACTCTTGGGAAGGACTAGAAGATCTAGGCTCACCAAATCATCCGAGGCAATATTTATCCCCACACTTCGAAGCTCATCTCGACATTGAGTGAACTTTATCAATTATTTTTGGATCGTGTCACCCTTCTCCATTTTGATCTTCCTGAGCCTGTCCTTTAGCGCCAGCTTCCTGTGGTCACTTTTATTCTAATACAGATATGTCAAGGCTTTTCACATCGTATATGGAGTTACCTTCCCATGGAGACTCGAGACAATATGATCTCAAACTCCTCTAACAAGATATTTCTCACCTTTGCTACATTCTTTTTCCATGCATCAAGAAATTGAGCATCTATTTCTATGGGTCGTGAGACATTAGTATCTATGAAATCCTACAGTCTATTGTCCTCAAGCACTATCTCCATCCTATCCTTTCATTCAATATAATTATAATTTCCCTCGAGTGCATATTCGAGTCTCAATTCATTGAAAGACATCTTGATCTATTGCTGGATCTTGAAGAATAACTCTACAAATTCAAACCCAATCAAAAAAAAAAATTCTCTTCTCTTCTTATTGTGATTCCTAGTGCTCTAATACCATGTATAAAATCTAACAACGTGATTCAAACTGGTCTTATAATGTACTAAAGCAAGATATTGAATCCTTATATAATTTTGTGGAAACAAAACATGACCACACAATCAAATAACAAGTAAGAGAAAGATACAATCAATCACACAACACAATATGTATCTGGGGAAAGCACACTACCTAAAAATCCACTATCTGTATATTGTATAAATTCAAGATCATGAAATAATACAATACTTTTCTCTCACCGAGAAACTCCTACACTGCCAACTTTCTCACTCTTATCTAGGAAAAATTAGTCAATTAATTAACCAATTATTAGCCTTTGCTCAGCCTGCCTTACTCACACATTCGTGGAGGAATTGTCGTGTTGAGAAGCCAACTCCAAAAATAGAAGAAAAGAGATATCAATACCTTAGAAATAAGCCACTTCGATGGGGGCAACCTCCAATACATTACATGAATGAACAATTCTTGGATGATGCAAATTAGAAAACATCATTTCTATATATAGGAGTCCATGGGGCCACAATGTAATCCTAGCTGAACTAACACTAATAATTTAAGGGCACAATAATAACAATATGGGGGATACAGGGGTACAATAATAAAAATAAGGGGGTTACACTAACAACAATAAGGGACTATACTAGTAATATAGGGACCTAACATGCCCCTCTCCTTCAAAAAAAGTGTTGTCCTCAACGCTTGAGTAGCTCTGGGTGCTTTCGTATAAAATTCTCATCCTCCCATGTAGAATCTTCAGTGGGTAAGTTCTTCCACTTGATGAGATACTCTGAAATTGATCGATTCCGTAGTTGTCGAGTTCTTGTTTCCGTGACCGCTTCAGGTTCCCATATGATTTTTCCTTCCTCATCAAGTTCTGGCAATATTGTTTGAACTGGAAGATTTTCACCTATAACCTTCTTTAAGCATGAAACATGGAAAACTGGATGTACTCGCGAAGAAGCAGGAAGCTCCAATTTGTATGCCATAGTACCAATCTTTGCAACACCTTGTAAGGACCATAGTACTTTGGCGATAATTTATTATCCTTCTTAGCTTGCTTGAGGGACATTTGTTTATATGGTTGTAGCCGTAAAAATACCCAATCTCCTAAATCAAAACTTCTCTCGCTGCGATGTTGATCTGCCTGTTGTTTCATTCGATTTTGTGCCAAATTCAGGTTATCCTTTAAGAGTTGGAGAACTTCTTGCTGATGCTCGATGTGATCTTCCACCGCTTGAACCTTCGAATTTTCCCTTAAAGATGATGTGATGGATGGTGGATGATATCCATAAAGTGCCATAAATGGGGTCATTTTTGCTGCAGTATGGAAGGAAGTCTTATACCACCATTCAGCAAGAGGTAACCACTTGACCCATTGTGTTTGTTTATCAGATACAAAACAACGAAGATATCCTTCCAAACATTTATTTACCATCTCAGTTTGACCATCAGATTGAGGATGATAAGATGAGCTATGAGCTAATTGAGTACCCAAACAAGAAAATAACTCCGTCCAAAAAATTTCCAGTAAAAATGGGATCTCTGTCACTCACAATAACCCTTGGGCTTCCATGTAGCTTTTGAATTTTGTCCATAAATGTAGTAGCAACTGTACTTGCTTTAAATGGATGAGATAATGCACAAAAGTGTGCATACTTGGTAAGTCTATCAACTACCACCACGATGACACTCTTTCCTTCGGACTTAGGTAAACCTGTGATAAAATCCATTGAAATATCCTCCCAACGTTGACTTGGAATGGATAAATGTTGTATAAGTCGCAAGGTCTTAATTGTCTCAACTTTATTCTGCTGGCAAACCAAAAATTCCACCACAAACTTTTGAATATCATATTTAAGGCCTTCCCAAAAAAATTATTTTTCACCCTGTGGTAAGTTTTTAAAAATCCTGTGTCATCCTAAACGAGAAGTGTGCAATTCGAAAAGAATCTTTTGTTTTAGTTGGGAATTCTTACAAAGATATAAGTGATCTTTGTACCATAAAGAATCATTTTTCCAACTAAATGTATCATATGTACTAGGATCTTGCTGCAACTTCTGAATGAGTGTCCATACTTCTTTGTCCTTCTTCCATTCATCTCTTGTTTCGGTTATCCAATCTGGTTGGATAATAGAAATGGCACAAAGCAATGCTTCCACCTCTTCATTCTTTCTTGAGAGTGCATCTACAACAACATTAAGCTTCCCTTTTTTGTAGATTATTTCAAAGTCATAACCCAAAATCTTTGTGACCCATTTTTTCTGCTCTTCTGAAGATAGTCTTTGTTCCAAAAAGTGTTTAAGACTATCATGATCAGTTTTTACCTTGAAGTGTCTTCCCATTAAGTAAGTTCGCCATTTCTTTAGTGCATGCAGTATTGCTAACATTTCCTTCTCATAAATAGGTTTCTGTAAATACTTTCCTTTGATTGGATGACTTTCAAAAGAAATGGGTCTTCCTTCTTGCATTCAAATAGCACCAATTCCATTTCTTGAGGCATCAAATTCCACAATAAAGGTTTTTGTGAAGTTTGGTGTAGCTAAGACCAGTGCTAGGCACATTGCCTCTTTAGGATGTTCAATGGCCTTAGTTGCTTCAGGAGTCCATGAAAGTGCATCTTTCTTCAATAATGTTGTTAGAGGTGCTTCTATTCTCCCATAATTCTTAACAAACTTGTGATAATACCCTGTTAACCCAAGAAATCCTCGCAACTTCTTTATGGTTGTGAGGACTTTCCATTCCTTAATGGCTTTAATTTTGTTAGGGTCTACCTTAAAACCCTCGTGAGATACAATATGACCCAGATATTCAACCTCTTGTACTCCAAAGAAACATTTGGATGTTTTTGCATATAATTGTTTCTCTTGCAATAGTTTGAGCACCTTGTCAACATGTTCAACATGATCCTTCCAAGATCTGCTGTAGATTATTATATCATCAAAAAATACTAGCACAAATTCTCTAAGGAAGGGTTTCAAAATGAAATTCATCAACCCTTGAAATGTAGAAGGTGCATTGGTAAGGCCAAAAGGCATGACCAAAAATTCATAATGACCCTCATGAGTTCGAAATGTTGTTTTTGGAATATCTTCAGTCTTCATTCTAATTTGATGATATCCTGAATGAAGATCCAACTTGGTAAAATAAATTGCTCCATGTAATTCATCCGATAATTCATCAATCACAGGAATGAGAAATTTATCTTTAATGGTGAGCTTATTGAGCTCCCTATAATCAGGACACGTGCGCCATGATCCATCCTTCTTGTGTACCAATACTATAGGAGCAGAGAAAGAACTCTGACTAGGTTGAATGATACCCGCCTCTAACATTTCTGCAATCATATGTTCAATTTCGCTCTTTTGGACATAAGGATATCTATAAGGCCTGATTTTTGGAGGAAAAATTCCTGGGATCAAATGAATAGCATGATCATGATCACGAATAGGTTGGAGTCCTTTCGGAGTTTCAAACACCTTGGAATGATTGTCCAAGACTTGTTGGAGATCTACAGAAATAGATGATTTTGATGTTGGAACTTCTAGTGAGCATAATTGTGAAATTACGCCTCGTTGTTCTTTCTTTAGAAGATTTTTCATGACATTAGAGCTTATTATCTTTCCTGGCTTCCCTACAATACCACGTAATTCAACTTCCTTTCCTTCTGAAAAAAATTTCAAGAAAAGTTCTTGAAAATTAAAATCTATTGTCCCCAAAGATTGTAACCATTGTACTCCTAGTACAACATTAGCACCTCCCATAGGAATGGAAATCATTAGACTATTCAATACATATTCCCCCATGATTAGCTTGATATTATGGCATTTTCCAGAGCAATTTATAGTTCCTCCATTTGCAACCATCACTTGAAATTTTGGTGCTGGGTATAGGAAAAAATTCAATTCCTTGGCTACCTTACAATGAATAAAATTATGGGTGCTACCTGAATCAATCAACACTATTACCTTTTTCTTCTTGATATGTCATTCTCTCTTGAGATTTTGAGGAGTGGTAATTCCTGCCAATGCATTACACGATATGGTTGGACTCATTTCTTCCTCTTCTAGGGCTGGTTTCTGGTGTATATCCTCTTCTTGTTCATTTTCTTCTTCCTCTTCACAATCTATGTAAAATAATTTCTTCTCAACACACTTATGACCTTTAGTGTATTTGCTATCACAACTGTAGCAAATCCCTCTTGTTTTTTTTTCTTCCAATTTTTGTGGTGTCAACCTTGTAGGTTGTGGAAATCTAGGTATAGCAACACTTCCTTCTTTATAGAAGTGAGTGGTAGGCTTCCTTGTCGCCATAATTTTACATTCAATTTTTCTTGCCAACCTGAATGCCTTCTCCAATGAATCAAGTTCCAAAACGCGAACTTCATGTTGGATGTTATCCTTTAAAGTACCTATGAAGAGATCAATCCTGTGTTCCTTTGGAATATCAGTTACCCTTATATTCAATTTTTGGAAGTCCTCAATGTGCTCCCCCACTAATCCATTTTGTTTGAGATTTATCAATTGGATAAATAAGGTGTTGCTCTTTGTATCCACATAATGTGCTATCATTTCCTCCATAAAAATTAACCAAGTGAAAAAAATTTTACGGGAGCAAAGCCATCAATACCATACAAATGTATTTTTTTCTAAATGTAAAGTTGCAATGCGTACCTTTTATGTGTTTTGCACATTATGGAGATCAAAATATTGCTCCATCTGTAGTATCCATGTTACAAGATCCTTTCCATCAAACTTCCTCATATCCATTTTTGGAATATGGTGGTTCTTCTCGCCAACATTAGAGTGTATGAAGTCACGATTAACATTTATTTTTTTCTCATCATGAGTTTCCTCTACTATATTTTCACCATTAGGAAACATTTCTTGTATCAACTTTTTCAAACCTTCCATGTTTTCTTTTAGATCATTCTTCATGTTTTCCATGTTGTCTTTCATTTTTTCATCAATATTAGCTTCCATGCCATCCATCTTAGATTCCACACCTTTCTTCAAAGCATCCATATTATTCTTCAAACCATCCATATTTGCTTCCATGCCTTTCTTCAAAACTTCCATTTCATTTATTGTTGCTCTTTGCGAGAGCGAAATTTTGTGCACTTTCTCTTGTAATTTTGATAGATCATGTTGCAATTCTTCATCTTCATGAGTCATAGTAGAGCCTTCTGAAGGCCTAATGGGTGTTGAATTATTTTTACGGGGCATTTTTTAGAACCCAATACTGATATATATTCTACACTATGCCCTTGGAATCAGTTCAAATTGATTCTTCAAACAAGAATTATGCAATTCGGAAAAAAATACACACCTTTTTCTTGCTTTTGAGGAGCTCTATATTGAAATTGGATTATCTCTATGATTGCGACTCTTCAATATCTGAAATTTGGCACTGAGGTAGCCTTCTAAATTATCTTTCAAATGCCATAGGTCTGACTTGATTTGGATTCTCCAAGGCAAATTTATGTCCAATCTCCCACAATGACCTAATTATGGACTAGTTCAGTAGAGCGAACTTGTATGACTTTCCACATGTCAATGTTTCGTCTTTTAGCTCTGAAATTGATAGAAAAAAAACTACATTCCGTGTACTTGTGACCACTTTTTACAGAACTCCAATCCGATGCTCATATAGAGAGTTATGAAGATTTTCCCACGATCACCTCTTTGAGATGAAATTCAAGAGCTTGAAAAAGAACTACCTTCCACAGATCATATATCCAAAAATATGACGAACCAAGCTGTGAAATTTTTTGATGCGTTTCCTCAAGATTTCAGCTTCACGCCCTAAAAATTTTAGATTCTGAACCTTCGTAGAAAACAAGTTATAGCGCAAATTCCACGATGACCTGTTTATATTAAATTGAGGAGCCTGCAAAAAGACCTAACTTCCACAGATCATATCTTCGAACATATTGCGAACCAAGCTCTGAAATTTTGCGAAGATGTTCCTTAGAATTGCGGCTTTGCACCCTAAAAATTTCAGCTTCTGAAACTTCGTAGAAAAAACGTTATAGCGAAAATTCCACGATGTCTTGTTTGGAGCAGCGAAACCCTAGAATCCAAAGCTATGATACCAAATGCTGAGAATCCAACTCCAAAAATAGAAGAAAAGAGATATCAACGCCTTAGAAATAAGCCACTTCGAGGGGGGAAACCTCGAATACATTACATGAATGAACAATTCTTGGATGATGCAAATTACAAAACCTCCTTTCTATATATAGGAGTCCATGGGGCCACAATGTAATTGTAGCCGACCTAACAATAATAATTTAAGGGCACAATAATAACAATATGGGGGTTACAGGGGTAAAATAATAACAATAAGGGGGTCACACTAACAATAATAAGGGACTATAATAGTAATATAGGGACCTAACATGTCGCCCTGTTAAATAGGAAATTCCTTCTAATTTATTTCACATTGCATCCTTGGCCTCCACATGACTCTATAACTGACCTATACAATTTTATAATTATATATTTGAGAGTTATCATCCCTTTAACCTCATTCTCAACTGGCCCTTCCTTAGAAATGACATGCAACAACTATTTATAGTGAATTATTAGTTAACCGATTGATCACTACTTGTGAATTAAATCATATTTAATTCATTGGACCTCTCACTAGCTCATCACTCAGTTATACTTAGTTAAACTGATTTTAACACAATTTCTAGAGTTACCTAATTACAACTCACAAATAACTATAATTGGACCCCCTTAAATCATGGGAGAACTCTACATGCCTACTCTCTAACACTCAACTTGAATTTCCTAAGCTAACTCAGTAATTCTAACTTAATTAACTAATACAAGCTGTCATGAGATGAAATTACAATTTCTCTTCCAATTTAATTAAGGGAAACTTAATCAGAAGCCCCCTTGGGGTGCCATTTCAACAAATATGATTCAATTTTATCATGGAACAAGTATTTTTAATATTTTGGTGGTGCTCTAAGCAGGTTGAAAACTGTATAATGGATTTTATCATGTTTTGTATAAAACATATCATTTTTACCAAAGAGAACACTTTTATCACTTTTTTGGGCTTTGTAAACTTACGAAAATGGAACCCCCTGGAGTCCTCTTTCAACTTTTTTTAGACGTCCTAAACATGAAAATAATTCCAAGCACGTGTATTTTCAAACTCGTTAAATTAAATTAAAAGACGTCTACTCAGTATAAGTTTAACCCTTTTCCACACTAAGATAGACTAATTAAGAAAAAGGAATACCTTAGTCGAACATGGCTAATAGGTTCTTCTAAGTATATTTTTCTACCTTTTCGAACTCAAGAGACTATTTATGAAAATGAACCTTTGGATTTTTCTTTTTTGCCTCTTTTTCAAAATCTCTAGACATGTAAAAGAAGTTGACTTACACCTTCACTAGACTCTTAAAAAATAAAACAGTAATGGACTCGTCGAACATGATGGGACCGAACCAATCCTTCTCGGGGTTCGTTAAAGATACTTAGATGGATTCATTCGAAGGATAACTTATATATCAAGCATCTGCTATCCTCCTCAAGCTTGTTAAAAAATAAAGAGGTACTTACCAACAATGGTTGGGGAAATTGATAAAACAGGGTTCTCCACCTATTAATGGAAATCAGTCACTCTTGAACATGACACCCTTTCACTTCATCTCTATGACTATTGAGTTTGTAAATATTCTTGTCTTTTGTTTCATCACATCATATCAAAGCCTTTGCTTTAGGTTTTGGGTAAATGCCACCAACTCCATTCAGTGTCGTCAATGTGTTCAAGAGAATTCATTCAGTTGACATCATTCTTTCTTAAACCATTATTTCTTAAACTATTATACCTATTTCATGTCATTGATGGGGGATACATCAATACATTTTTGCAATGGGTCGCTTCCTGTCGACATAATCTCATTATCAAGGAAGTTAACTTAGAAAATCTTCTTTTGGTACCTTAGAGCTTGCATATATCAATCACAACTTTCCTCGCTCTCGGCAACAAGTTTTCATCAGTGGCCTTCGAATGAAATATTTTGTGTGGTGTTCAAATTTAGTTCATCTATTCACACCATACAAATTCTACTACAGTACCTTGAGAGCCATTAACATCATCAATAGTTTCTCTCGCGTCTGTTAACAACTTACATCATTGGCCAGTAATCATATGGTTTCTATCATGTTCGACTCCATATAATTAATTCACATGGTTAGAATTATACATTGGAGGATCGAGTGAATGAGATAGAAGACCTCGTATCTAGTTTCATCCATCTGGGCTGAGTTTCAGGATTAATACAATATTACAAAGTATGATTTCTATGATCATACAAACATTTATCTAATCATGGGTCCACACTTTGTCATCAGTAGATGTGACTTCTTGATCATTGTACATGTAATGTTATCTTATGTGTTGAGCATGGTTATGCCTCCCTCAACAAATATACCATGATGTAAATGTATTGTAACAGATGATTGATCTGGACTGTTTTTTCTTGATTTGAACTTATCACAAGGTAAAGCACTTCAATCATCAATTACCATTTCTGAATGTGTGCTTTACGAGGAAATATGTTATAGGTCATTTTGTCACATCTAGTTAATAGGCTCGCAAATTGGATCGATCATTATCTATGAACATGTTTTCGTCATCCCTAGACAAAGTCATAAGCATGGCCTTTCCAAGTGCCTAAGCTTCTGGGTATGACTGCTACATTTTATTTCTTTTAAGTCCTAGTGCACCCTGGCCCTTTAGGGACCTGATTTCAGTAGTAGGTTACTTCCTTCTGCAGCAAATTGTCCCTTGTTTGGGGTGTGTTGATTCTATAAATTTGGGAAAATTAAAAAGAATCCTGAATCTTCCTCTTCCAAAAGCTTCCAGGAGTTGTTTTAACCATTTACCTTGGATAAAATTTTTGAATCATATATGATCCTACCTTGGATATTTCACCTCTTATCCCTTGAGCTTATCCTCTTATCTTAACTGGATCTCAAGCCTAGATTGGTAAATGGATAATAATTTCTAAAATACCACTCTCCTATAAAATTATTTCCATCCATAACATCGGGGTTGGATTTTGGAGACTAGTCATGCCCACATGTTGCTTCCTAGAATCTAAGAGAGTCATCATATTTATGCATTAGGGTGACATTGAGGTGTGCTTTGTGACAAGTAAGGATAAGTCGACTTGGGGAGATCTCTACATTATCATCCCTATCTTTGGTTGTAAAATATTATTTCTATTAATACAAAGAGTACATTGTTTTCCTATATGTGTTATGTTAAGTTTACATTCATATATTTCAATGCCTTGGTGATTCATTGAATAGAGTAATTGGATTATGGTACGTATATGTTGTATATCCTTGGCTTGTTTTGGTTCAATGTGCAAGTTCTAATTATAGAAATCAGAGCTATGATTTGAGATTACAAGCTAGGAGGAAAGTAATTCTTGCGACAAATCCGTAGTAGGCCTCTTTCCATATTTCAAAATTTCTAAGGAAACCTTATGTTATTTTCTTTCTATTGTACTAGGTCATTCGACTATGTCTAGGGGAGATACTTTTGTCTACAATTGTAAATCCTGTATAATAGTAGGCTAAGGCATGTGTATGAAACCATTTCCCTCCTCATTAATTATTAGCATTCCAATTGAAATTTTCACCCTAAGGTTGCCCATTTTGTCAACATCACCATTTAGATGCATAAAATATGAAATAGGGAGACTTCTTCAAAAATTTTCAACTTCATAACAATTCTTCTCACCGGGGAAGGGAATGTAGTGTCACAAGACAATATTTCCTTAGATATCATTGTAATAACAATCACCAAGTCTACTAATATTTTGACCTTCCTTACTCCATTATTTTGAGTGATATTCAAGCCTTTCTATAGTGCTAGAAATTCAGCTCTCTTATTTGATCATGTTGTGCATGTACCCCAAGAAAATATGAAATCTTCATGTTCTTCAAGGAAGTCTATCACCCCTCTGGCTCGCTACCCCTATATTTTTCTAAGTATTATTATGAAAATAATAGGTAGGAATATTTCAAACTAAATTTGGTGAATATGAATATGGAGGAATATGGTCATAAATTCATGGATGCGACAAGGAGGAAGGATGAGAAGTTATATGAGTAGAAAAGAGTAAATCAATTATACAAAAAACATGTGAGAATAAGAATAAAAATTTCATGGAGAAAAGAAGAAATGGTTTTAAACCCTCACCCTTTAGAAGTGGGTTGCAAGTGAAACAACAGTTAGATCTTGTTATCAATGAACCCAATGCAATGCCTTTGTTGAGATTTTTAATTAGCAATTAAACCTCTTAATATTTAATTTTCAATCCGATACTCGTAAACATGATTTGTACTGTGTTTTTGGCTCAGCTTAAGGTCAAAGCATATAATTTTCCTTAATAATGGTCATTAAGTACAGAATGATAAAAACACTCTTCTATGAATTAAGTAAACTAGCACTCATCTCATTTTTAGAAAACATAAGCAATATGAAAGAAATATACTTAACTCAATCCTTATGTGCTACTTGACCCAAATAACTCAACATTCAAAAGGCAGAATTGATACTCTTCTAATTCAGAACTAAATTAAGTCACTACAAACAATTTCAACCTATTTTAATAATGAATGGAAATCATTATAATTGGAACCTTCTATGAAATGAAGCAAATAACCAGCTATCTATTTAAATAAATCTTCAATAAATTAAATGGAAATCGCAATTCATGCAACCAATTCTAATCAAAACAATTTTAATTTTAAACAAAACTAACTCTATTCCAAAAACGACATCAATCTTAATGTAAGTAAACTCAATCCAAACAAATCTAATTTCAATTCTTCGATGAAAATAAGACAAGCTAAAGATAATTTCAAATTAACTTTTTAATCCTATCTAATTCTGAAATAAAAGGGAAACTAAATGATAATGTAAATCAATGTCCAATTCAATGCATTGCAATTCAAAAGGAATTTAAATTACAACTCAAATCTATGCTCTATGCTACTCCATTTAACACACTTAAATTCAAAAGAATTCAAAAAACAAAGCTTGATTTCTAATTTGAAAATAATTTAAATAAACTCAGAAAAAGTTTCCTATAAAAAATATCAGTAACCTATTATCTATTTCAATCACAATTATATTGCAATTTTGATGTATCTCAAATCTATGCTACAACTCCTAAAATATTAACACACAGATTATATTAATGCATAACAATCTACCTTGTTATTTCTGGGTGTTTGATATAAAACACATTGTTATAGAACTCTCTGTTATTGAAAAGTGCGCATGATTTAAATTATAAATACCGAATCCAATTTGAATCGACAAATTGAGCTCATAACACAATTATCATTTTCGGAATTCTGTTGAAATTGGAAAGTGTTTTTTCTAAGTATTCTTAACTGTGGAAATATGATTGAGAAATCATTCATGAACAAGAAACACTAATTAACATTGATATTTTGTACACAAAGGCTTCAAGGAAATACATTTTTCCATATTCAAGATAGAAACAGAGCAGTGATTTAAGTACAGAATGGAAAAACCATAAATCTCATATCTATTTGAAAAAAAACAATTTTAAAACCAGATTTAAACCTATGAATCTCAATCAAACACATTTCCTATAATTTATATTAATTACAGGACTTTTTTCTAGGTTTTGGTGGGCCCTTGCCACTTCTTGGAGCAAGTATAAGTTAACTCAACACTTTAAAACTCAAAAACCATAGCACTTACAGGAAATAAAGGTCGGAAGAGGAATTACATCAATATTCAATGTATCATGAATTCAACCAGACATATGCCAGTATTCAATGTATTTTGAACATACAATTCTTATAGAAAGTTGTGTGTATGGTACCTTCATCCCCTTTAGATACAAAAATCATTAGGCTTATACAGATTTCAACTGATAATAAAATTGTTGCAATTAGCTACTGAGAAAATTAAATATAATGACATAGCTAAGTTAGGTTGTATAAAAATATTTTAAACATCTTCAGAAGGATCATGTTTGAGCTGGTCCTTATCTCAGCATGAATAATGAAACCAAATCCCCATTGAGCACAAAGAGACCTATTCCCGGAATGCCGAAGATCTAATTGGATGTCCGCTGCCAAATAGAGTAAAGGAACAAACCGAAGAAAATTAAGGAGAACAGATAAAATGAAAATCATTCTAGAAGGTACAAAAAACTGTCTCAATCATGTTCCTCCATGTGGCTGATCAAAAACCATCAAACACAGAATTTAGGCATTGATTTTGTATTTAATCTTGCATTGGAATATTCCCCTGACCATAACTCCTTCATGGTAATGAATTTTGCCAAATGGCTTCTAGGTTACATGAATAAGGGTACTCTGAACAAAACCTACATGTTGGAATTTCACAATTCTTCCCTATTTTTATCAAAAAATTTAGATTTTAACTTATAAAATTCTATACTCAACTTTTAGCAACTATTTCAAATTGACTTGTGGAGAATTCGACAAAAGAACCCTGTGAAAAATGAAATTAGTGAAACCATCATTAGTAAATCATGAATAAATATTCTCTAATCATAGAAAAGCTAATAAAACCAATGATAATCAACCACGAGGCGTAGGATGTGATTTGGCGATAAGTGATGGAATTATGATGTAAAATGAATGTAAAGGTGTTAGAATTTAGGTTATGAATGGCGGTAATATATAGGGGAAAATTGGGCATATTCTAGGCCAAACAGATTTTTTAGGCAAGAAACCCTCGATCCAACCTATCGTATGTTGGGGTTTTCAAGGATATCATAAATTTTAATACTTCCCTTATAAGGATGGAAGTAAAAATATGGTGCATAATGTGTAGGAAATTGACACAATGGAGCACATGGGCAGAAGAATGCCTAAATTTATGTTGCACTAGATAATAGGACCGACATTTGATATAATGGAAAGACCTGAAGGATCGCTTTGAGTAGGACTATCATGTCAGGAAAATTTAATGTCTGGAAGGACCAATTATCTAATTTGGTGGATATATTTTGAAGTATCTGTTGCTAGCGTGATTCTCTCATAGAATTGGACACCAAAGGGACTCCAAGATACTTGACTAGGATGTTAGCAATTTGAAATTCCAAAACTTTGGCTAGATGGTGTTGCATATGAGAACTATAATTGAAAAATAATATGTTTTATTTATTTTTGTTGATCACAGTTCTAGATGTTGCCATAATTTATAAAAGTATGGTACGTATAACTCAGAATTATCGAATGGTGGGTTGGTAGAATAACAAAATATCATCAAAAAATTGTTGATGATTTATAGGTAGGTTGTTACTAAAAAGGTGAAGGCCTTCGAAAGTACCCCTAGTACAAGCTTCTTTTAAGTATCTTCCTAGCCCCTTAGCTGCCAAAATGAAAAGAAGCAGTGGAGGGGTGTCCCCTTGTCACAAGCCTCTCGAGGGGTTGAAATTCCTAGTGGGATACCCATTAAGCAATATGGATTAGAACAATGTTGAAATGAGAGATCTGATTTGATATATCTAGTGCCAGAAAAACTCAAAAGCGTCCATGACCTAAACCAATTAACAGAAATTTATCCTATTATATGCCTTAGAAAGGCCCAATTTTATTAACATGCCTAGTTTATTCAACTATTTCATGGAGTGGAGTATCTCACGAGATGTCAATATCCCATATGAAATCTGGAAACCTTCTACAAATCCTATTTTATGTAGGGAAATTAAATCATTAAGAAAAGGATTTAGATTATTAAAAATAACAGAATAATTAATATTATATATCACATTACATAAGGTTATGGGTTTGAACCTAGTTGGAGCTTCAACTTACCTGAATTGGGAACCAAAGTTATAAATGTAGCACCTAGTCCTAGTCATACCTTTTGAAGGCGTCAAGATTCTTCCACTAGGGAATGTACTTCCTTTCCATCAAATTTCCCCACAAGATTTAAAGAGATCAGTAGTAAATTCATCTCATCCTGAAGCTTTTTTCTTAGCCATGGCCATTACCACTTACTCAACTTCTTGATAAGATATCTCCCTCGTTAGTGCTTCATTTTTCTCATGGTTGACTAACTTTGGAATGCAAACCACAATTATTTTTATGGCTTGTTGCCTCGAATGTTTTGATTGTGATAACATGTCTTGATGGTATTTGATTAGTTCCTTTAATTTAGTCTTTGCATGTTATAGCAATATCTACTTTTCCTTTTCCATAAGAGAGAACATCCTATTGTGATGTCTGTGTTTCATCATCGACTTATGAAAGTATTTTTTGTTTTTCTCACTTTCCCTAATCCACTACAATCTATTTTTTATTCCATAAATTCTCCTCCTACTTTATTCTTTATTATGACCTTCTTAGAATATTTCCTTCTACCACAACCATTTCTTTTTTATGCCCCTACAAAATCATTTTATTATGTACCTCTTGCATTTAAGCCTCTAGGACTTGTTTATATTTAATTATATGTCCAAATTCCTTCTTATTCCAATATCTAATTTTAGATTTTATTTATTTCGATTTTGATGGGAATGCATGCATTTTTTCCTTCACTTGATGTCGATCTCCTTCCACCATTCTTCTTCCTTCTCTACAAAATTAGGTTCTTGTAGCTAAAAACTTTAAAACCTAAACGAAAAATTTTGGGGGCTTCTTTTAAATCAAACTTTAGTTGCATTGGCCAATGATATAATCCAAAACATGGGAGGATTGTCACTTTCACAAAAATATATTTTCCAAGAAGTGCTTCAGAAACCAAAAAATGATATAATTTGTTGGCCACTTGGTGCATTCAACCCGTATGATTATTCCAGGTGAATGTGCCATTGGTTGTTTCAATGTCCACACACCTTAGGTCTTGGACTGTCTCCACAAAATTCTTTCCTTTTATATTTAATCTCCTTACCCACCCCCCCCCCCCTCTTTTCTCTCTTATAATTCCCTTATCAAATTGAAGTCACCGCCTGCTATCCAGAGCTCATCCTGGAGGAACCTTCTAATAACATGCAATTTAGGCAAAAATTCCCTTTTCTATACAAGGAGATGAGAGTGATAAACCACAGTAACTATTACCTTTTCCTTAGATCCTAAACATGAAGATCTTCTAGATGAAATTCTAAGGCACGCCAACCACTCTTGGAATGATACTTCTAGCGGTTTCCATAGAACCACTAGACCTCCCATATTGGTAATTGCATCCAATTGCATAGCCCCACATCCTTTCTAATGTATTTCCCGTATTTCCTATTCCTTCTCTTAAAAAACCTTCATTTCTTGTAAAATGGATCTAGTTTTTTTTCCCTTACTAATTCTCTCCCTTAGATACCTCTGCATTCCCTTGCTATTAACCTCATGTATGTCCCATGTATCTCTTTTCATTAAGGAAAGTGTTGAGAGGAGGAAAACATCTCTAAAAATACCACCACTTGACTTGAGTTTATCATTTGGTCTCCCACGTTTTGAATTATTTTCCTCATGGACTTCCTACATTTTCATCTACCTTCTTTAGTATTCTAGGCTTTTCCCTTATCTCTCAGTGTCAAAGCACCAGTTGCTCCACTACTCTTCCCTTCTCACAATTATCCTTGATTCCTCCACTGAACATAATATTGATAGTAGAGATTATTTTTATCATTTAGGACAACATTTGGGTCCATATGTGCCCATTTCTAAATTAAATTCACCATGAATTGTTCTTCATAACTTAGGTTTCAATATTTTCTTCCATCGACAATACGATTTCTACTATCATAGGTTTCCCTTGCATTCTCACCACCTTCATTTAGTTTTCATGGATTTTTCAGTTTTGGGTAGGTTTTCCTTGTAGGGGATATATCATCCTCTCCACAACCATAAGATCGTTTGGCAACACTATATATTACTCAATGCTCTCTAACACAATAAAGGAATTTTCATCAGTGATTAATTTTTTTCTCTAGGTGGTGGTTGCATCTTAGGCTTCCTCCTTCTATTATATACCTTATGGAATCCATATATATTTCCCCATGTTCTTTCCTCTTGTAGCTCACTTTTCTTGAGAGGGTTTTCTTTGAGCAAGTGGCCTTTTTCATGAAATCTTCATCACCTAAATGATACATGCTTGTATTCCAATGGTTGGGCCCAAATTTCATCATGGTACTCCAACTCTATCGATTTATGGAGAGGCCGTGAAATATTCATGTACACACATATTGTTGCATACAACATATAGTGACCTCCTCTAGTGGTCTCTAAAATATTCACAAAATTCCCTATGGAATTCACAATTTCTTCCAAAATTATAAGATCCTAGAAGCCTGACAGAAGGGAAAACAAGTGTACCCAAATTGGGGTTGCCAAGAATTATTTTATTTCTTAACAAGGGAATACAAGTGTGCCCAAACTGGGAGTGATGGGACTAGAAATAATTGTTTTATATCAAGGTAGAAATATTCCTCCCAATTCCCCATATACAAGCCCACATTGTTAAGGAAATAGGGGCCTCCATATAATAATCTAGGTGTATCCTCTACATTTGAGAAAATTTCTATAAAAACTCATTTTATCCCAACTTAAGGTATGCTTCTCCCTTTGGTTTCCACTTCATCTGAATCCACTTCATTAAATCCCTCTTTGTTGGATAGCCTCATACAAACTTGCATATGAGGGAATGGTCCTTCATTTGACAATGATCTCCTTCTAGCTTATTTGGTGAGATCAAAAATTTAGGGTTGATGGTTCTTTTAGGCAGACATTAATATTTGAGCCAAGATTGTCACTAAGCCCCAAGAATTAGATTATCCCACTCATTTCCATTACTTGTCAGGTTTCCAAATGCCCTCGAGTTTTGTTGCTAGACACCTATCACTAAATTTTTATAGGAGGGGATTCCACACCCCTCCCTCCCTTGACCGCTCATTTCTCCTAATCAGTATCAATCTCAAGAATTTTAAGTGAATAAGTCTCCTCAAAATAAAAATAAAAACTATGCACCCGTGAACAACTTGGAAATTGTATTTCTCAAACCCTAAGTTACATAAACCCTAGAAAGCCTCCTCCCTTTACCATAATGGAAACTACACTTGAAATCATTGCTCCATATAAATGTATATATGTTTAAATTATATATTAATTCTTTTTATAATTGATGATGATAATAATAATTTAAAACAAGGTTAATTTAGTACATTTTTATGATTTTTTTTAATATTGCCAATGTGAGATGTATCATCAAGTGTCATAATACCTAATATGGATTGATGCTTATCGCCATTTACCAAAAAATTAATTGATATGGTTGGATATTTATTAGGTGGATGGTATGGATTTAACCTCCATATAATATTTATGGAATATTTTTAGTACCAGTAGAGGATAGAGGGTTGAGATTTATTTCGATAGTAGTTATGTCATTTTTTATTTTCAATTTAATTAAAAGAAATTGTGATGTCCTCAAGTGTCAATCCTATTTTCATTTGGTTATTATTTATGGAATTTAGTTATTATCACTTATGCCATATATAAAAACCTTCATCACCTATACTGTACATCTATTTCCATTTGGGTTTGATTTATGAAATTTAGCTATTATCACTTATGTCATATATAAAAACCTTCATCACCTACATGGTACATGCTAGTACTTATGACAATAGGTGTGTCTATTTTGGGATAGGGCTTATAAGTTTTTTATTTAATTATCAATAATTATTAAGTGGATGGTGGGAATTTAAGGTCCATAGAATATTTTAGAGTGTTATTGATAATAGTCACACATCAAAGGTTGAGATTTATCTCAAAAATATTTATGGCCTTTTTGCCCTTTTTTTAGTTAAAAAAAATTCAAATAAACATGTGTCTTATGAACATGACTTGGTTTTTTTGCCATGTGGTATTAGTTAGTCGTGGTATTGTAACGAAGCCTACTTGCAGGTTATGAATATCCATAATACCAGTATAACCAAATAAATTAAATGGATGATAAACACTCACATGCATCAAAAAATTTATCTCATTATACATCTCACACTACCAAGATTTTAAAAAAAATCATAAAATTAACTGAATTATAACTTTATTTTAAATCATTATTATTAATTTTATATATAAAAATATTCTTAATGATCACTCATCAAAATGAATACCTCATAATACATGTCACACTACCAAGACTAAAAAAATAAAAAAATAAACTAAATTATAACTTTATTTTAAATTATTACTATTATTTATAAAAAAACTATTAATATATGACACACATACATAAAACAATATTCTTAGCCATGGAGATTCATCACTTTACTATGTAGATTCTTAATTTGTAAATAGGCTTTGTTACAATACCATGGTTTACTAATACCACAAGCCTAAAAAATCATAAATCAATTTAATTAAAATGACAAAAGGTGCATAACTATTTTTAAAATAAATCTCAATCCTAGATCTATTACTACTGGTAAAAATATTCTAAAATATTCCGTGGAGGTTAAATCCTAGCATCAAAAATTTTGGAACCCCTCTTGCAAAATAGAGTCAGCATAGTTAAATTATTTATAATCAATAATAATAATTTAAAATAAAGTTATAAATTAGTTAATTTATACGATTTTTTAATCTTAGCATTGCTAGATGTATCATGATTTAAAATATTTCATGGATATTCCACAGAGTCATTATCATCCATCTATTAGCTATTGATAATTAAATTAAAAGCCCTATTCTAAAATAGACACACCAATCCCCTTAAATATTACTTGAAAACAAAATTATAGTAATCATGAAAACTAATAACACTAATTATTCGGGAGAGAGGCCTATTCTAGAACCCAATATGAGGAACATGTGTAATTACGTAAAATAAAAATATTCTCGACATAAAAATACATTATCAACTATAAAAAAAACAAAAGTGAATATACATTTTTAGTTTACTTTATTTAAAAGTATCATAGAATATCAATAAGAGATCAAATAATTAAAATAATTTATTAATACTAATTTATATTTCTACATTTGAATATGAAGAAAATGTATAATTTGTATACCTTTTAAAAATATTTTAATACATGACTTCAATAAATTATTTGAATACCATGTTACTATAATTAAATATTTTATGTTTAAAGAAAAGAAATAACTGAAAGTAAAATATAAAAGAAGATGTGTAATTCATTCAATTCTTAATATCCATCTTAACTCTAGATCTATTGAGGCTTTAGAGAGATCAAATTTCTTGAAGTGTAGAGACTTCTTTTAGAGGGAAAAACGATTTGATCCCTCTTGGCTCTTATTAATTAATTGTAATTATAAATTATATTTTTAGTTTTAATTTATTTTTCAGTGATTGGACCAAGTTGTATACAAACCTCCTTTTAGAATGCAAACCTTGAGAAAACAGTTACACGTCAAAGATTTAATCCCTTTTAATGTTTGATAAATCTGTGATTAAGATATATCTATAGTGGTTTTGTGTCTCATGTGTAATTTTTAATTGTTTAAATTTTATTTCTGAATAATTTATTATTGTTAATATTTTATATTAAAAATTAATGATTTACACATTTTCCTCTTATTAAAAAGTAATTAAATTAATTTATCTTTTAATATATATATATATATATATATATATATATATATATATATATATATATATATATATATATATATATATATATATATATATATATATATATATATATATACACATACAGTTTTTATATGTGTGTGTGGATATTCAAACAATTTATTTAAGTTCTATATTGAAAGAGAAATATAAGTTTTTTTTTTTAACTTTAATTACTTTATCTTTGTAAAGTTACATAGAATTATATTATTTAACAAACATTGAAATATTGTGTTCATTACTACAAGAGTGAAAGTAAAATGTGATTATTAGTGTTTTATAATGTTTTTAATTAAAACTAACCAAATATTGTATCCATTTATGTTTTTGTTATAGCCGGCATTGTTTTTTCATTTAAATTTATTTTTTAAGGGACACTTGCCAACTCCAAGTTGAGCATGGACAGAATTACGCATTTGGAAGTATTTAGTTGATCTAGAGTTTTAGAACTTTAACTAGATTAAGTTTTTTCAAAATGTGGATTATAAAATCACTTAGTTTACAAATTTTAATGTAGATATTCACCATTTTTGGTGAAAAATTTATCATGGTAAACTATATAAAACAAATTTATATAAACTTTCAAAAGCAAATCTTTCACATCTTAATCTTGGATTCTTTACATTGT